>JBCEWB010296581.1:0-22424 GCA_039654565.1 Peronia peronii
TGTCTATCTATCTATCTATCTATCTATCTATCTATCTATCTATCTATCTATCTATCTATCTACCTGTCTGTCTGTCTAACACACACAGACACACACACACACACACACACACATATATATATATATGCTTTGCAAATAGTCCAAAGTTTTAGCCAAATTGAACGTTTTACGTTCCTCCTTATTGTGAACAACTAAAACTCGGTAGACAACAAAGAGAAAAAGAAAAGAAAAACTCAAAAACACTCAGCTATGCAACCCAACACGGCGGGGCCTCGTTCAAAAACGCTTGTCTGTGTTTCCCTTGTCTAGTCTGTTTCCCGTTATCTTGACAAGTACTGTCTTACATATCTCACAGTAGGAACGAAAGAACCTACGAAAAAAAAAAAAGCACTGACTAAGGAACCCCAAGTGGAGTGTGAATTACGCACGAGTCTGGAATTCCTTTAACCCCCTGTACACCCAGAGTTTCTGTTTCATTCAACCCAGAAAAGCCAATCTGTTTATATGAGAACATAGAACTTTTTTCTTTACCTTCTGATTTGTCCATAAGATATCTTACCAGGAAAAAAAACGGATATCCATTCTGTGAAAATGAAACGAAATAAAACTATAAAGACAAAACAAAACAAAAAACTGTGACCAACAAAGACACTGGAAACAGCCAAAAAGTCTAGTAATCTCCTACTAAAGTCAGGAACTCTGAAGTCCTGTCAGCTGCCCCATCTGTATCATTAACCCCCAGAATTTTAAGAATAAACGCTCAAAAATAAACTCAGTGATACCTCGAAGATAATGCGGGATGTTGCTGAGCATAAGTTCGGGCAGGAACAAAGTCAGCAATCTTTTTAGTCCATTTTTAAAAAACGTCTCGCTGATCTTCCTCTTCTTCTTTACAGCCCTTAACTCTATAGTCATCAGGGCACCTCCTAACGAGGCATGCACCAGTTTTCTACATCCGTCATGGGTGTGGGCCAGGGCCTGGGTCTAGACAAGTGCTTTCTTTGTCCATTACTGAATATTGTGGGTCCACCTTTTCTTCTATCTACATGTTTTTTCGTTTGTCGTCCGCTGTTCCCTGTAGCACAGCTTTATGAAAAACCTCTGGATCTTATCATATAGCGTGCCATCTGAGTTCTTTTCTTCACAGTTGCAAGTAGATCTTTATGGGGGTCATTGTGCGGTATGATGGTTCCGCAGACCCGTTCCTTTGTAAACTTTAAATGCTGGTTAATCCTCACAAATAGTCCAAGCTAATATCTATCTGTCTATGTCTAGCGTGTGGCCAAATATATCTTGTTCTGATACTGTGCTGAAAAAAAGACAACAGGAAGAACTTTCTCACAGGGATCCTGTATGTAAAAAGGTTAAGCCGCGCGCTTTCTTCCTGCCAGGGATGAAATATTGAACTTGACCTAGATTCCTTGCACCCCAGGCTCCCGGCGCAGCTATGCAGCTCATTCATAAGCCCAGGCAGCCCCTCAGCACCTCAGGAACTCGTTGGCTGGTTCGCTGGCTCGCACGCCTTGCATGCGCAGCAGGTGATGATATAGCACATCCTGCTGTGTTAAAAATACCGCACACTGACGTCATGCGGAGTTACAGCTTATGTCACAGCAACTTGCGTTAGATTTATGTACAAAGAATCAACCTAGACCGACCGAGCCTACGTCGAGTGCTTTCTGTCTGTGTGTGTAGTCTGCTAAGTCATTTCTTATGAGTAACCCGAACAGAGAACGCCATTCATAGTAACATAAATATTTGTAACAGACACCATTAAACGCGTTCGGCATACCGGTACGGGATGCATACTGGTATCGGTTGTATTTCTAACGTTCTTGTTCTTTATCTGTTCTTTGTCCACCACCTACAACATCAAGTTTTTAGAGATCCCTTTCTCTTTCCTACATCCCGCTTTTTTCATGTTCTCTTATGTTCTTTATATTATTACATTTCTCACATTTTCTTAATGATATTTTTATCCTGCCCAATTTAGCTTGCCGTCTAGATCTTTGCTTTACACTACGGTGCAGATCCGTATACAGAGGACAAGTACGCAAGTACCGAATACAAGGTATTTCCGGCATTTAGAACAAGTCTTTGCCTGTCTGCCATGACAATATCAGAATGACATTTCTGGGTTGACAATACAAACTCCATTGTTTAACAGACGGCATGAGAATCACCAGTCGCAGCATTTATCGATCTTCTGAGTTTTGTTGTTTCGAACACAAATTATGTTATATATGTATTATTGTCTCCTTCAGATCAGATAGCAATTTATTTTTGCATTGTGTATGTAAAAATAATAGGAGATACCTATCATATATTAACCTTTACACTAGGCACCCCAATTTCGAATGGCATATATATGCAATGAAAACAATTCAAGACATACAGCAGTGAATATTACATTTTGAACTGGAAAACAGCTATTGCTATGGCCAAGACAGGGATCATAACTATGGACAAAACAAGACAGTCACGCTCTCTTTTCTGCATATATAATAATATGGAGAGAAACAATATTGCTGTATCACCTTATCGTTAGTGAGATAATCGTCATAGTTGCAAATACGAATAATACTAACACAATGACTAGGCTACACTCCTCTCACCACTAACAACTTAGCACAATTCCAGTTGGAGATATACTATTCTTATGTAACAGAAAACAACTACAAACAAAAGAACTTACATTGGTTACTATCCGTACTGAAAACGCATCCTCTCTCACAGCCAAACAGTGAATAACACTGACGGTAAGGCTGCTAAACATATCAAGTCTTTTCCTAAAATATCGACCTATAACAGAAGGTGCCAAACCTGTTTCAATGTAGGCCAAGGAATTTTAAGAACAGTTAGCGCGACTGTAAGTCTGGGGATTGGTCTTATTTCATAAAGTAGCAAACTCTCCCTCCCCTCTCCCCTCCCTCCCTCTCTCTCTCCCTCTCTCTCCCTCTCTCTCTCTCTCTCTCTTCTCGTGGATTTCCGTCTAGTTTGGCTGTGCTATGAATTTATTACTTAAAGGTTTGACAAAATTGCAATGTAGAATCTCACTCTCTCTAACCCTCTAACAATCCCCGTCAGCTGACTCATTTTTGTGATTTCGATCTCAAAATTCATGCCTAAACCTTTCGGACATGCCGTGATAACTGTTTTCAGTTTTATTTAACATTGATCAGCTCTCAGTGGTACAACTCTCTTCATTCCTTCTTCCATCGAACAATCTTTCCTTTCTCTGAATCATTTGTATGATAACATCATGCCTCAGATCTATGGCCATTATTCCATTCCAAGATCTGTGCTTCATATATGCCCTGTTGTCGTTCTTGTGTTATAAATTTACATTTCACAATTAGAACTCACCCTCTTCCTCTGCTCCACTAGCCCCATCTTCTCCTAATTCATTTTTGTGTATAATGGTAGTCAGACATTTGTTATGTCCAGTAGCTTTTTGACTACCAGTCCATTACAAGGTATTCACTCACCAGGCATGATGTGCTGATAAGTCCATTATGATTTGTAAACTGTTTACTTCCTGGATGACTATATGAGAAATAAGTACGTAACTTGTCGCTTACCTTAAGACTGACGTTAATATTTATACAGCTGTTTCTTAAAGTGGACTTCCCTTGTGATAGGAATCACTGTCCATTCACAATTTTTTTTTTTTTTTTTGAGTGATGAACGCTTTTTGGTACATGTATCATGCTCTTAAAAGGGCCTTCTATACTGGAAATAACATGAGATAGTTATTAAATTTATCTCGGTAAAATTAAGCACGATAAGAATTCTAGAAGATAAATGCTTTTGAAAATGAAGATACACGCATAATGCCATCTTACTTCAAAACATATGAGTGGGGGGGCGATGAAAATCTGATTTCTTTCTTTTCTTTTCTTTTTCTTTTTTTTTAAATACTTGTAGCTTTTGTCATGTTTAATATAAACCATCTAACGGGTCCATCTTATTTCTGTCTTCTACGCTCTTATTTACTCTCGCTACCATAGATTTACCGATGCACCTTAGTATCCAAGTCCTCTGTTCCTGACATTGCTAAAGATTTTGTTTTGTCTCTATTTAATTTCATATCAGTTAAACACACACATACACATACAAAACCATACACACATACGGGGAGAGATAAATATCTATTTATAATATGCACACCTTCGTATATCTTTCTACAATCTCAGGGAAAACCAATAAAGACAATTAAAAAAGAATATGTGAACTTTAGAGGCACGCAGGCGGTGGTGGACCTGAATTCTTAAAGCCAGCATTGTGCCTTTTATCTCCATAGAGGTGAAATAAGGCTAGAATGTTATCACTTATTTTTTCACTCCGCCTTCGTCTCGCTCCCGGCTCAATGACTGTGGTAACATTCGAGAACCATCACACAAAATTTGGTCACAATGTCATTTACACTGTCATCAATTCCGGCAGATGTCTCGTGGGCGAACACACGCCGTCGTGGACATAAGGGAAATGGTAAATTAGATTAAAAGGGCATTTCCATTTCCCTCATTTCTCGCAGCCTGTGCCGTAATGAGGACATCGATCATTCACCCAGACCATCAGTTTCACTAATTCTATCCCTCTATTCTAGCCTCTTACCAGGGTAAACTCGGTTTGAATAATAAGCAAATAAAAATCCAGTTCAAATCTAGTCAACAAATGGAACGCCAGCTAGCTAACAAACAATAATAAAATTGTCTCTTCCTCAAGCCAGCTCTTGTGGTCGACATGTATTCAATTGGAACAAAAGAGACCGATATATCTCTCTGACGAGCACTTCGAAAATTAGGAATGAATAAATTATGGTAGGTTACTGTGAACTTCAAACAATCCACTAATCATCACAATAAATAACACACACACACTAAGTTAATTCTAGCTCTTGCTCTCGTGAGGTCTCTCGTCCTCTCTCTCTCTCTTTATCCCTCTCTCATCCCTCCTGTCTCTCTTTCTCACTCTCTCACTACCTTTCTTCTCTAATTTTAGAAAAGACAAAAGTTTGGAAGAGATGTCAGGACTGTCATTCAAATTAGCATGCAAAATATAAACAACGTTATTAACCAAATTTAAAGCAGTAGGTCAGGTCACAAACACACAAAGTATACTCATTATAACTACTGAACACTGAAATTAAACTACATGGCCAGTTTACAAAACAAATAAGTTTGAATCATATTAATTACTATGACAGAGGAGGCTGTCATGACGTCAGAAACAGAGTCAATTGCGAATACCATGGAAAATAGAGGACAGTTATTACTAATATTTGTTTTGCATTTACTAGACCTCATTAGGCTCTAATTGGGCTCACTGATCTAGTATAACATCTGTGTCCAGGATATGAACTTTTGTGCAATGAAAAAACGCCCGTTTCATTACGCATTTCTTCACCAAGCCAGAGAGGTTTAAAATAGAGCGTGGGCTTAGAAACTGCAGACTGGTGCCAACATAACACCTGACAATGTTCTCATATCAACTAAAATAAAAGGTCAGCAAAGCTAGAGCAAAAAAACGCGATGAGGACTCTTCAAATAGAAGACAAACTCATTTGTTCCTCTAACTCAATGCCCTATGCATGCATATTTATAAGTGTGTAGAAATTAGATTGTTTTTTTTTTACTAGTAATTAATTTATTTTCTCTTGCCAGACACAAGGGATGCTGAACAAGCATAGGGAAGGAGAAAAAAAACTTACTTCTTGTCTTGAAATTTGAAAGATCGATTACATAAAAAAACAACCAAAAAAAAAAAAACACACACACACAAAACAGATAAAATCATTACGATAAAAACAAAAAAGTTCTTTACACCATGAATTTTTCAGAATTTCACATGAAGTATGTTTGAAGCAAAGCCGCAAGAAATATTGACTGTTTTTTTTTTTCCTCCACTATACTTGTTCAACACGCCTTGTGTCTGGCAAAGGCAAGTAATAGGGCCGGTCAAAAAACAATCCAAGGGTTTCGAGAGACCCAAAGAGGGTTTAGAAATTCAGAAAGAGTCTCCAAAAATAAAATAATGATCGAAATCTGGTTGAAAGCCATTCAGTCTCGTGAAACATGCCATGCTCCACCATTCAAGTGGGCTTCAGTCGGAAATTCAAAGCTCAGCTACGAGGGCAGGATGATCCTAGTCTCTCTGAAATATTCACGCTTGTTCTGTGTTTCTGTGTTCTCGGCTTTTGTTTTGTTTTTTCACTTTCCAGAAGCACCGGAAATTGATGCGTAAAGTAAAAAAAAAAAAAAAAAGGGAAAATGAAAGAAAGGAAATCGATGTGCACAGCAGAAAGAAGAACAACAAAACTGAAGGATGGTGGAAATTAAGAGATAAAGGCAAAAAAAAATGAAAGAATGAGAGAGAAAAAGAAAGGAAAAGACAAAGAAAAATGGAAGGAAAGATAGAATGAAAAAGAAAAAAGAAAACAAAAAAGAAAGAAC
This sequence comes from Peronia peronii, assembly GCA_039654565.1. Taxonomy (NCBI): domain Eukaryota; kingdom Metazoa; phylum Mollusca; class Gastropoda; order Systellommatophora; family Onchidiidae; genus Peronia; species Peronia peronii. The sequence continues at coordinate 6,456 of JBCEWB010296581.1, forward strand.
GGAAGAAAGAACGAAAAAAAAGAAAGAAAGAGAGCAAGAAAGAAAAAAGACAGAAAGAACAAAAAAAAAAAAGAAAGAAAGAAAGAGGGCAAGAAAGAAAGAAAGAAAGAAAGAGAAAAGGAAGCAAGCAAACAAGTCAGCAAGAAAGAAAGTATAAACGAAAGAAAGCAAGTAAGAAAGAAGAAAAGAAAGCAAGAAAGAAAGAATGAACGAAAGACAGAAGACAGAAAGAGACAAAGAAAGGAGGAAACAAAGTCATAAAGACATAAAGAAAGAAAGCAAGTGAAAAAGAACTTTAAGCATTTGTATCCTGCATTATAGTTTCTGACTGCTTCAACTCTTGTGTCTTCCAAACAGCCATATGAACGGACAAAAATAATACTGATAAAACTAATCCGGTTAGACACAAGCAACACAACCGAACACCAGGGACTTAAATCTTAACTATAATGGAAATGGGAAACTTCTCAAAGCAAAGCGTCTGAACTTAACCACGTTATATAAGTACATGTGCAATACATTACAATGCATTGGGTGATGCTAATGAGCAATAAAAATGATATACCGGTACACGAAGGTACATGAGCTTAATTGTATGTACTACTATATCTACTGATAAATCAAGACCGTTTGCTAAGCAGATAACACTTATGTACATGTACATGTATTGTACATTCCCTATTCTTGATTCTGGGATTGAGTGACGAATGACCACTCGTGATACAATTATTATCAGTGATATACTTTGCGGTTTAACGCTGCGAAAGAAACAAGTATATATTATGATGATGAGAACAAGGATAGATGAAAGGAACAAAAGGTGTAAGAATAGAAAGATTGGGAGGAAGGGCGAAAGGAAAGAAAAAAGGGAAAAAGAAAGTAATGAAAGAAGGAGCGACGAAAGGAAGGAGGAAGGACAGAAAGGTATATATTATCTATTTCGTTCTCACGTAAGGCCGTGGCCACAAAGTGATCACTTGCAATTTTTCCAGTAATCATTCAGCATTCAATCTCAGGACTAAGAATTGAGAATGAATGTGCACAGAAAAGATATCAATTTATCACAAAGACGAAAGCGTTCTTAAAGTTGTATAATGTGTAGATCTAGAGCTTAGCAAAACGACAGAAATACCGAAATAATCTACTGACATAATTGATATATTTATGATACAATACTGTGACATTAATGAGTATATCTACACCTACTGGTTTAAGCAGGTACGTAAATTAATGACTCTGCAAATATGTAAATTGTACATTACTGTACGAATACCAATCAAAGCGTATAAAATTATATCTTTAGACATACCGTAATCTTAACCCATATATTAACAAACATGTCATCGTGTGGAATTCATACTGGTACATTAACTTCTTCACTGCCAGGCTTATTTCAAATTCCTTCTGTTTTTTTCTTACGACTTAAACACAATGACTTTTTTTCGTACTTCATGGACGAGTATTCATTTAACCGGTAAAACGTTTTTGCCCTACCGATCAACGCATCAGTGACCAGATCTAAAAGTTTTGAAATAATGTTTTCACATTCTTGTGATTCTAGCCTGGCAGTAAAGAGGTAAACGAACTTGACTTACCTGGCCATGCATTAACTTTGGCAATGAACAGTGCAGATCTACTAATTCATGCATGTACAGTTTTACTGTCCGATATGCCGACAGACAGCTCACCCATTCCTTGATGGAATACGTGGTTAGACTGCACCCTCGGGTCTAGTCTAGCTACCAGAGCCCGCGAGAGTAAGGAAATGCTGTGCTAGCTGTATTGAATGTTTATCAATTCTCTGGCGCAGATCAATCGATGGTGAACAAACATGGCTGCCGGCTGGGCCGGGTGAGCGACTGGACGTGCATGAGAGCCCGGTGATAGACAGGTGGGGAGAGAGCTAGGTAGAGAGACAGAGAGATACAAGGGAAAGGAGAGATGGAAGGAAAGAAGAAATAGAAAGATGGGATGGGAGGGCGTGAGACAGGATGAAATCGATAAAGACGGAAGACAGGAAAGGACAGGCTGGAAGGAAAACAGGTGGAGGGAGGAAAGGAAAGGCGATAGGATGGAAGAAACAGATGGAGAGAAGAGAAAAAGAAGAAAAAAGAAAGAAATGAAAAAAGAAATACAGGGAGACAAAATGAAAAGAATAAGAAAGAAGAAACAAGAAAGAAAGAAGAAAAAAGATAGACAAAGGGAAAGGGTGGGCACGAAGAGAAAGGAAAAAGACAGGAAGGAAAGAATTTTCAAGAAGAGGACGGAGGAAGTTGGTTGAAAGAGGGAGGGGGAGGGGGAGGAGGGGAAATGGATAGACAGATAGAAGAAAGCAAAGAAGAGGAGATGATAACGAGCGCGGATGAAAGGAACGAAGGATCTGAGAATAGAAAGGCTGGAAGGATGAACGAAAGAAAGAAAGAAGGGAAGAGAGGAAGGAATGAAAGAAGGAAGGAGGAAAGGAAACAAGAAAGACAGAAAGATATAAATATTAGCAGGAAAGAGGAAAAGAACGAATGATCGAACGGAATCAAGAAGGGTGGAAAAGCGTGAGAAGATTACGTTAGGTCAGGTTATCCCAGGGGTGCGATCGATGAAGCCACATGTGATTGCCAGGATATGTACACTGTTGTAGATAAAAGGCGGCCGTATCCCACTCTGGGACTCAGTGAAGGGTCACAGGCCCACCAAGTGCGTTAGGCAATTGTGAGCGGGGCGTGAGAAGACCACTAGATAATAACGGTCAGCTACGGAGAAAGCATGGCAAAGAGTGCGGAGAGTTCCAATTTCGAAATTTATTGAAATCATCATGTTTCTTCCATTTAACAATAACACTCATCAATCTATTGATCCACCTATCCATCCATCCATCCATCCATCCATCCAATTATCATCCTTCCATCCATCCAATTATCCATCCATCCATTCATCCATCCATCTCATCCCATCCATCCATCCATCCATCCATCCAATTATCCATCCATTCATCCATCCATCCACCTGCCCATCTGTCTATCTGTCTGCCTGTCCATCCATTCATTGATCAGTCTGTCTGTCCCATCTATCCATCTACCCATCCATCCATCCATTCGTCCATCCATCTCATCCGATCCACCAATCCATCATCCATCCCTATCTACATCTTCCATCCTATCCACCATTATTCATCCATTTAATTCCTCTCTCTCTCTACCCCCCCCCCCTCCTTCTCCTCTCCATCTGAACAACCTGCTGTCCAGACAGTGATAATTGCGGCTGTTCCAGCCACCAACGGCCCACATTTTTCCCAGCCCGGTACAAAATTCGGGTATACTTTGAATAAACGTCGTTTTCCTGAAAAATTAATGTCTGCTTCGAGAAAACGGAGATGCGGTTTTTCGATCTCTCTTTTATTACATGGTAAATAAAATGCAATCCTTAGAGAATGTAATCCATTGCAATAATTGTTTTGTCTGTTTGTTGTTTTTAGGGGTGGGGGGGGGGTATTAAAAGCGAATCAAATGCATTTTTTTTTTTTAAATTTGCTTCGTTTTGCTTTGTTTTGATTTGTTTTTAGAATGAATTGATTTAGAGAAGTGATACAATAGATCATGTGCTGGAATAAAACGCAAATTTCAGAGAATGAAGTAATGCAATAGGTCACAGTTAACAAAATACTGTGTCTGTAGAATGAAGTGATACAATTAGATCTGTATTGTAGTGAACAAAACACAGCTTTAAGTGATACAATAGATTATTGTGAATAAAATGGAGTTTTTCGAGAATAGAGTGAAACAGAAGATTATGTGGTGAATAAAATGCAGTTTTTAAATAATGAAGCAATACAATGGTTCGCAGCTAATAACATGAAGATTTTAGAGAAAGACTGAATACAATAGACTGCCCTTTAACCTAATGAAAAGTTAGATTATAACAGAAGACAAAATAATTCTGCTCAAACTGTGAGAAAGAAGGCGTTTTGTGGTAGTACGTGAGTATCTCGCGGCGCTGCAAACAAATGTGTTTACCTCATCAGCGTTCGGCTCTTTCATTCCCTTTCTGTCTGTCTCTTATTTTTAGCCATTATTTCACTCACTTTCTCACAAACTCACGCCATGTTCTCTAGCCCAGTCCGGGTGAGTTAGTTGTCCAGGAGCATTTCCTGCCGAGACGAGTACACATTAGCACGGTCTAGCACTTAGTGTGGAACGCATTGATGAGTTCGTATGTTCCCGAATACAAGCACTGAGTTTGACCCGATATTCCTCATGCGATATTCAGAATTGTACCGTAAAATAATCTGATTATTTACTAAATGAAGGTCGCCGTGGCTTTGTGGTTTGGCGTCTGCTAAATGATGAAAAAATCTCATGTCGGTGAGGTTGTGGATTCGACTAGCGGGTCCTTCCATTGGGGAATGGAGGGACACAAAGATCGAAAACATGTATTGTTTTTCAGTGACTCAACAGTCCCCTGGCTTCCTCTGGGTAGGGAAGCCCGACATCTAGCCTTTTCGGATAAGGGCGAAATTATTTCTGAGGTCTCATGTATACATTACGCACGTTTAAGAACCCTTGGCAGTTCAAAATCGATGAAGAGTAGGCAGAGTGCCACTGTCGGACAAAATTTCCAAATTCCAAATTTCTACTCACAAAAATTATCAGCAAAAACAGGCAGCCACTTAGGGCCAGGATAATCCTACTTCCTTAGGATTAAAAGGCTTGAAGGGAAAAAAATCACTAAATCACAATGATACTTTATTACATACAAGGTAGTCTCAAAGAGATACAATACCCATTCGGCATGTAATGTTCAATTTCACTCAGCCTGTGGATAAACTTATCATGTCACGATTACACTGCCCACTTTACATTACCGAAAACATAAAAATAGTTATCCTATTTGCATATTTCAGAATCATTCAATTTTAAAAATAATTAAGACTGCATCAATGAGTGTACATACAAAATATTATCCAGAATGGCTAATTATTTTACATTTTACATACATATTTCAAAATGATCCCGTGAAATAATATAAAACGGCCGTAATATGACAGTCACATATCATATATAATACTATGAAGAAGAGGTGAACATTCCTTATAAATAGTTAAGAATGGGCTAGTGCAGTTTGGAATGAGCGTTTTAATCTCTAGTTTCGCAGGACCCAAACTTTTTAGTACACTCTTTTATAGTAATAATGCAACTGACGGCAGGAACATTTTTACATTAGTCTTTAACTTTGTTAAATTCAGTCAACAGTGAGAACAATATACAGCAAGTTCATTTCTCTTACCTATGAACAACTTCATAACCTACAGGACTAGAATTTGCAGTGTTCTCACACTGTGCACGATATGTGTCTGCGAGTCATACTGGACAACTTTTCTACTTACGAGACGAAAATTAGTAGTTGACTCCAAGTACACGATATTTCATCGCTCTGTATTATAAGAAATTTACTCTTTGGCTGGTAGACACGAGTATGTATACTATATAAGTATGTACCACTCACTCACAAGTATATGTGTAGCTCACGACCACTCACACTCACACATAACAGGCATGATCTTTTCAGTCCCCTAATTTCCGCATAACTGGCACACTAACTGTCAGGACGGATGGATGACTGCGCGAGAGAGCGTTAGTACAGTACTGTGCTCACCCCGACTGGGGAGGAGAGAGGAAGGGCAGGAGAGCGAGGAGAACAGGAAATGAGTGTGTGGGGAGGGAGGGGAGACATCAAGATAGAACGATTGACAATGCAAGAGGCACTGGGCGGGGAGAGGAGAAAGGTGGACGGGAGAACCGGGGGCGGGGGGGGGGGGGAGGAAAGAGGGAGAGACGACAGAGTTAACAACCGAATGGTGATTTGTGGAGAGAAACATTAACATAATATAGTACATGTATTTGCCATAACCTTGAAATAGGGCACCCGTTAACAATGATCCTATAAATCATAACACAAAGTGTAGTTTGACGTGTAAATCATATCCATGCCAAGTTTTGGACCAGTATCATAATAAGACTCGATTAGGCGTTATATCTAATAGTAACCTGGGAAAGGCATTCGATTCTGTCAGGGATAGACAATATTAATTTCACTTCCTCGCAATCGCGTAGCTGACACAGAAATTCTCTTTCTTTCTTTCTTTCTTTCTTTCTTTCTTTCTTTCTTTCTTTCTCTCTCTCTCTCCGTGTCCTCCCGTCTCCTCCCCTTCCACATTCATTAAAAAAAAAAAAATCCTATCGGTATTTCCGAATCTTGGAAACAAAATGGCGAGATACTATGTCACAGACACCTGAAAGAGCTGTTGTCCTTTGATTTCAGGTCATTGTATCAGCATTGCCTGCATTTATCAATGTGAACATCGGTCATGCACAATTCACACACAAAGATTACCTGATCTGTCAGTCGGCTGTATTGTCGTTGTTGCTGTTGTTGTTATTGTTGTTGTTGTTGATGTATTCTTCACTCTAATTTTTATATAATAAAATGTCATCCATATCTTACCACCTCTCTGACACTGATAATATCAATAACTTACACCAGGTTTTAGTTCAAATTATATAAAGGTCCCATAGCTTTTTGTGGGAGAGGAGCCAGGCATCTAGTCTTCTTGGATAAGGGTGAATATATTTTGGAGGTCCGATGAGTACATTATGCACGTTAAAAATCTTTGGCAGTTCAAAATCGGATAAGAAGTAGACGGAGACGCCACTGTCCAGGCATAATTTCCAAATTTTAATTTCTGCGCACAAAACTTGCCCTCGCTCACCAAAAACAGGGGAGGCACTTAAAGCCCAGATATTTCTACTTTCCTATGATTGAAAGGCTTCATACATAATAAAAAAATAATAAAAAATACAAACTATAAATATCCTATACATGTTTTTGATGCAAAATGATAGTACTAGTTACGGTTACGACCTCTTTACAGCTTTCGGAACCTGAAGGCAATGGTATACACTGTTTCGATAAAAATAGTAATATAGTAATTAATAATTTTTAAAAAATGACATCTATGTCTCACTATAAGTTTTGATATAAAATAATACCAATGCCTCAATAGTAACAGTTTTGAATACAAAATGTTACCAGAAATATAGATCCTTGTCGAATGCAAAATGCTATCGATGCCACCAAGTAAGGTTGCAGTTTAAAACCGCTCATTGAGACAATCATCATGTGCTGGATTGGTTATTGTACGGAGATTCGTTTCTCTAGCAAAGAAGGCTGGGGGGGGGGGGGATAATTTTTCAGGGGAGGAAATTCATCATTACATGCACAGTTAGGCAGTGTCCTTCCGAGCGAGCAGATAGTGCGACAGCCTTGACACACAGATAGCTATCTCATACAGGAACAGCTCCCAGAATGTGGTATGAGCACTAAACAATTATGCACATAAAGAAATGGATGAGTGAGTAATGGGGAGGTAATCCCTAAGTGAGCGCGATCATGCATCTTGTCCCCTGGGCACACGAATGAAGCCCACACATTATGCCTGTCCCCTTATCGACAGCAGCCCTCCGCCGCACACAATAGAGACGAGATGATACCAGACGATTATTACAAATCTCATGCAACGAACACACATCAAATAAACTGTGTGCTCTATTTCATTCGCATGAAAATAACCCAGGATATCGGTCTATGTGAGCGGATTTTCTGAACAAAGTTGAAACAAAGAAATTAAAATGGTTCCAGCCTGTTGAAAACAATCCTGCAATGGACCGAGGACAGTAAAGAAAGCAAGGCAGGTCTAGCACTGAAGATGGGCCTGCAATATCAAATGGTGGATTGGTTTTAGAGTCACAAAGAACAGCTAGGTTGGGTGGAGTTTCAATTGTCAACTCCATCAGTGAGTCTCTTAATAATCATACGAGTCACATGACACTTGGAAGGAAGGAAAAAAAGAAGCAAGGAAGAAAAGTAGAAAGAAAAGAAGGAAAGAAGGAAAGATCTTAAGAAGGAAGGCAGCAAAGACACGAAGGAAAGAAGGAAGCACGGAAGAAAGACAGCAACAAAGGGAAGAAAGAAGGAACGAAGCAAGGAAGGAAGGAAAGAGGGAAGAAAGGGAGGAAAGAAGGAAGGAAGGGAAGAACAAACGAAGGAAGGAAGGAATGAGCAAAGAAAAAAGGACCAAATGAACGAAAGAAGAAATGAACGAAGGAATGTAGGAAGAAAGAAAGAAGGATGGATGGAACTGGAGGAAGGAATCCTTCTGTACACAGCTGCATGAATAAATACCTGCCATGTCGTACAATTTATAACATTTGCAGAGTGTTGTATATCCAACAAATTGCGGTGCTTTTTATCCTCTTGTTTCCCCACTTAGAAGGTGCCATGCATATTTCTAAACTAAAAAAAAAAAAAACCAAAAAACGCACAATATCAGCCTAAGCAACAGGATTTCCCTGCAATCTGCATGAGTGCTGAAGCAGAACAGATAATTATTGCTCATACATCAAACATTTGTTCGTCTATTTTTACAGCGATTTATGCATGCACAACTGAGACAGAAAGACTGTAAATGGATATAATACAAGAACAAAGCTTACTCAGAGAGGGGGGAGAAGGGGAGGGGGGAGGGGAGGGGGATAGAGAGAGAGAGAGAGAACATTGTAGAAAATGTGGCTAAAAATGCTTTAGCACCATCTCAGCAACGAATATGTTTTCGTTTGGATTATACTATAATAATATTACAAACCGTGTTTGCTTGTTGTTAATGTTTTTGTGGTGTATTTGTTGTTGATGGTGGTGGTGATGATTTTTTAGTCTGACTTCAGCCATAATGAGACCAAGCCTCTCGCCAGGAGAAGATTCAAAATCACTCCCACTGACGTAATCTATGCAGACATGCAAGAAAGGCTGACGTACTGAGAAACGGCAGACTATCTTTCAAGTATGTTCTGTGCACAGCTACCCTGCAAACGTACATCTGCGCTGAAAACTATCTCACCTTTCAATGTTTGCACTGTGCAGCCTATCCTAGTTCTTCCCATCCCTAGCAGTTATTGTTAGTTGTTTTTTTTTTCTACTACAATGCCGAGCAGTAAATCGCGTACACTGACGCACATTACACATGCTCACCTTTATGAAATTCGCATTCTGACATGTACATCAGTTTTTTGTTTGTTTTTCTTGCGCATTTTGGGCTTATAGGTAACCCTACCAAATTTCTCTTTATAAATCTCTGTTCTCTTTGAACGAGGGAGACCCTTATTTAAACCTCTCTTAGTAAGATACTTATCCGGACATATCGGTGCTTACAAACTGATCATGGCGTTTGTAAACCAATAGTAATGGTATAGACATAAGGAAATAAAGCAGATCTCATTAGCTCATTATGGAGAACCAGAAAAATGAGACCTCTTGAATAGATTATCAAACATTTATATATACAGTGGCATTGGTACAATGAATACCTTTGTATGTATGTATATGTTTCTCTATGTGCCTCTCTATTTTGCCAATTTTCTCATTCTTTATTATCTATCTATGGGAGCTACCTTTTTATCTGTTTGTCTGTCTAGTTGTCGACCTATCTGGTCATTTGTCTGTCTGTCTATTCTCTGTTCATTCATTTATGATTATTCATCTACTGTCGTATCACAATAACTTTTTCTTTTCACCAGCCATGTCCCAACACACACACTGCATAAGTCAATTATTATTCAGCACACTTTGTGACCTAAATTTATAGAAAACACACATGTGCAGAGAAAAGAAGAGAAGAGGATTCTATGATCTTTATCTTTACTCTTTATGAAATTGGCCATTGTTTAAAACTTCTCCAACATAAGTGACTGGTTTCCTTCGAAAGCTGACCATTGTTGTCTTTTCTCTTCAAAGCACTCATTCAAATTGCCCTCGCCAGCTCTGCTCTCGTCTCGTTCCCAACCATAAACCCGTCTGCTAATTATGACAAATTGCTGAACCGGCAAGACCATAAAAGCAGCACAGAAGGCTTTTCATGTCGAGGGTTCCCAAGTTCTTCGTTTCGTCTAATCCTAAAACTTTCTTTTTTAAAAAAATTAACACTTTGCGTGCCAAGGGCAAGACAAAAAGTTTTTGAAATTTCGAAATGAATGTGAAAGAAGGTGATGAACCTTTGAACAATCTCACATTCAACACTTTTTAAACTGACATTTTCCTTTCTTTAACTCACAGGAAATTCTGAATTATCTTTTGTCAAATCGTGAACTTATTTAATTCAAGATACAAAGAAAACAAATTGTATAATCTCTTTAAAGTGTTGAAAGTAATGATGCAATTAACGAACAAAGGATCACGATTTTCAGTCACCGTTTCAATACACAGAGAGTAATAACCATATCTGGTTCAGAGATCTGTCTTTTGTTGTCTTTTCTAGTTAACTATGACAATCTTCCTGAGATGTTACGGTTGTATCTGAAGTTTACAGATGCTGTGAACAATACTACATCTCCAGGTGGTCTTAATGTCTTGACAGGGAAAGCACTGGTCCTCTGCCGTTCTCCCACCTCTTTGTAATTGTTTATTCATTATTTAGAGATAACTTTTCAGTCGTTATAGATCTATAGTAACAACAGGGGGAAATACTGTAGTTTAAGAGTTGGATTTCTAAAAAAATATATTATTTAATCAGCTAGCAACAAAAATAACAAATGATATATTTTTTTTTTGTTCTGAAAAATGGCTACTTATGGTGAAAAAAAAAATAATAGTAATATAGCTAAACCAGATCCACAAATGGATACTCAGTAAGAACACATGATTCAGAATTACTCCCTAGACAAAATTTACTCCATTAGGGGACAAAAGTATCATAGGCGGAGAAGCCTTACTTTTTACACCCACCATAAAGAGCCACCGGGTCCCATGAGAACTTCTATGGACATTTAAAATGTCCCTCTGGAGCACTGACTACTTGCTTCACAACATCTCTTCCCCCTTTCTCCTCTCTGGGAGTCTTCTCTCTTTTTCCCATCTTTGTGAACTTTTTACAGTATCTGCTTCTGTATTTCAACTTTCCATGATAGGTATAGCCCAGGTATAATTTTTAATATTCTCTCCATACTCCAAATTTTATGATCTGCATCCGTTTTCTTTATATAAGAGAATGTTTTATGTGTTGTTGAGACATATTATTCAAGGGCCGACTTAGCGAAAGCATAAATTTCCCATATTTTCCCTCTTAAGAAATGGGTCGAATCAGATGGGAATATTGTAAAGGGCACGCTTAAAATCCATCGAGACCAGTGAAAGTAGACGTAGAACAATAAAATATATACAATACAAAGATCTCTGATGAACTTGTGTTTTGAATTTGATGATGTGTATTTGATGTCATCACAAGCTACTTTTGTTTTCTTTGTTGTTGTTGTTATTGTTTTTACGAAAAAATACGCCATTCTAAAGCGGTCACTGAGAGGTTAATGGTGTGAGAAATTTAAGGTGATGCTATTTTTGTTCTTGTTCATCTTCTCTTCGTCTTCTCCCTCTCTATTCTTCCTATCCACCTCTATCCTCCTTCCCCGCCATCTCCTTTCTCGTTGTTGTTATTGTTCATCATTTTCTTCCTCTTCATCTCCCCCTTTACTATTACGTTCTGTTATACGTCTTTCAACATCCTAGTGGAGTTATCTCGACATCCTCCTTTACCCCCCTCCTTTTTTTTCTTTTCTCTTTTTTTTTTCTTTCGTCTCTTCATTCGTCTTCTTCTCCTTTCTCTTGTTCTCTCTTCTTTTCCTTCTTCTTTCTTTTCTTTCTCTCATTCCTCTTCGCCTTCTTATTGTTTCTGTTTCTCCTTCTTCTTCTTATTGTTGTTGTTCTTCTTCATCATTATTTTCTTCTCCGCCTTCCTTTTCTTCAACTAGAAGAGAACCCACGACCTTCGTGGGAGATTTTTTAAAGTCAAGCCGATCTAAAGTGTATGGCAAGCGTGCGCACCTCCATGTTGGAATTTTGGATGATTAGACTGAATATTACTCAAAGAAAACGTGTTTGGTGTTTAGAACGGGTCATTCTATCGAGCGTACAATTCGGATCAAAGACTCTCGCGAGTTAACTATTCACTAAATATCGCCTGTTTAGAATAACATCACACATAGTAATCTTTTTTTACGGCTTCATGTAAGTAGAAACACAGACCTTTATACAATAATGTTGTGTGTCAAATTTCATATGGATACATTCAGTAGTTTTCGAGTTCATAAGTCTTTTATGGGTTTTGTAGCAGATTTATGGTATAGATTCCAAACACATCACAAGTTATCATAAGCCAGCTACAACACAGCCATTGACCTACATGTACTGACGTATCCGCGTTGGAAATAAAATTGGTGGTTAATTTTTTATTTCTTTTTCCGCACCAGAGGTTACAATGGACACGTGCTGAAGGCCTCTATGTTGACAGTGTGATGGTGAACTTTTACTTAGTTTGACACTGTGAACTGTCAATATGATACAAGTCATCGGGTCCTTTGACAACCTAACGGAGCACAATGCCCTGTGAATAATACAATACATACATATGGACTTTCATACAATGCTGTACATGTATTCATTTGACAGCAATATCAATTAGGGCACGAAGAAAGATGGTGTAACTGTTCATGTATTTTAATGAGTCATTTTTCAGCCAGCTACGTTGCTTCCCTTTGCCATATATAAGAGGTGTAGGACAAACATAGCTAAGAAGGAAGCAACCACTTTTTCTCTTGTTATTTGAAACACTTGATGCAAAAAATTATGAACAAACTTGTCACGAGAAGAACAAATATTTTCATCACATAGAAAATTGTTCAGAATTTTCTGTTACTTATATTTCATATAACAAGTGAAAAAGTGGTGTTTCCCTTCTCTACAATGCTTGTGCTATATTTCTTGTACTTGGCAAAGGGAAGTAATTTGATTGACGGTCAAAATGGCTCATTGAAAACGCCTAACACTCAGCGCTGTTGTATACAGCCCGATCTCATCTTTCAGCCGACCCGATCTCTTACCACGGGAATTTCAGGCCGACTCCACTAGAGATATTTATATTAAAATTCATTGTTAAATTCCCTGCAGACTAACAGCCTAAGTAATTTTATTGTTGCAGCTGCTGTTGTTGTTGCTGTCGTTGTTCTTATTGCTGTTGAAATTGTTGTTGTTGTTGTTGTTGATGATGATGATGATGATGACGATGACGATGATGGTGGCGAAGATGATGTTGATGATGATGATGATAATGATGGTGTTGTTATTTATTGACAAAGAATGATCTTTCGCTCCCAGATAGTTTCAGAAAACGGATGTCACATGTCTATACATTAGTATATTTTAAAACATTTGATTTAGTTCTTAATCATCTCTGATGAGGAAGGAGCAAGTATGTGTGCATTGAGGGAGGGATGATGGCGTGGAAAGAGGAAGATCAGTAACTGAAAGAGACAAACTCTTTCACTATGTGACTTGGACAAAACAGAACACTTGAGTGCTTTCATTTCGGCTTCGGCATATCGGAAACAGTCTACTCTTCACTTGAAACTTGATTACAATAAAAGTGAGACTTAACTCGAACAATGCGTTTCATTTATCAATTTCTTGCTTCTATTCGGTATATATAATCATATGAAATATTTCGAAAGAAATGTGCGTGTTTTGCATGTAAGAACTATTTGACAGAGTCAGAGAGATTCATTCCTACCAGGACCGAAACGCTTGTTCAAGTTGAGGCAATATTTCTTGAATTAGCCCTATTCTGATGCAGTTTGTGATATTATTGTCAAAATGAGTATGGATGTATCTTGCATGTAAACTGTGTCTCACCAGCTGTGTTTGGAATTTCCTTTCGAAGGACACATAAAGCTTATCTTATCTCATTTCATCTCATCTTATCTTATCTTGACTTATCCTATCTTATGTATCTCATTTTAATATTATATTATCCTATTTTCTTATCATATCTTGTCTTATTTTATCTTATTTCATTCAGAAATGTGTCCTTGGGCATCACAATGTATGCCTTGGTCCAACGATTACGGGTTAGAACATAGACAAATGATCAAACGAGAAAAACAAAAAGTAAATGAGAAAGAAGACATTGATAGCTGTAAACGAGAGGAAGGGCATAAAGGAAGCTGTCAGGCTTGATGAGTCAAAGAAAATAATTACGCGCTGAACAGGTAAACAGAGGCAATGAACAGGATTCTGCAGCAGTAAAAAACGTTGCATACCAGGCAGCAGAAGTCATTATAGATGTACGAACATGAGACAGGCAGGTGGATTGGGTTTGTTACGTCTTTCAACCTCCTTCCTGGTGGTTATCTCGAACAGGCAGGTGGAGGAGAGACAGAGAAAGAAAGGGAAACAGAGAAATAAAACGGGAAGGGAGAGAAAGAACGATAAAATAAGAGGAAGGAAGCGCAAACGTATATGATGAAAGATAAAGGGAAAGAGAGAAAGACGTAAGAGAAGAGAGAAGGGAGATGGAGAAGGGAAAGAGTGGTGAAAAGAGAAAGAGAGAGAGAAAACAATCAAAGGAGGGGGAAAATGAAGATGGAGAAGGTAGAAGAGGAGAAAAAAGGATTAATGGAGAGAGAGAAAAATGAAGGGAGAGTGAGAAAAATGGACAGGGAAAATGTGATGAACGAACGAGCAGGATTGAGGGTTACTGAAGGAAAAGCTGCCGTAGCTAAAGTCAACAGTAATTCTGCTTCTATTTTAGCCCTTAACTTTACGTGGAGTCATCAGGGCGTCTCCTGACGAATTGTGCACTAATCTTCTCCATCGTAGTAGTAATAGTTTGCGGGCCAATGGTAACTGAAAAGCAAAATCTGATATTCTATTCAAAAGAAAGGAAAGAACCATATGGCTGGAAAATAAAGGAAATTTAGAGACAAGCAGAGAGAGGTAATGAAGAACATTTTAGATAGAACAAATCATTCACAACAACTACCATAATACCGGCTATACCGGTATTCTGATAACCAAAAAGCGATAGAAGTTTGGAGTTAAGCAAAGGAAATTTGTGTGCCTACCCTGAGAGAGAATTAAGTTTATTATCCATGCTGGTGTGGTGTTATATATGCAGTGTAATGTACCCATGTAGATAATAAAACATTATTTTTTACCTTATTTCATCTCAACATCGAACAATGCAATGAATGGCTGGCCATATTGAACCTGACTATATCAAGCGACGGCATATCTATCTTAATGAATACGTGTATTATAATTATAGGCAATGGTGTACTTACATATATATAACTCTCAGATAAAGTGAGAAAATATACTCCAGATGAGTCGTCAACGCTTCCCTATAATATCACAGTCGACGAACAATAAAATGAAAATCCGGTTCACGCTGTGTGACAGAGTAGAAATGAATCAGTCCGTCGAAGTTTCACAGGCTAACACATTAGTTCGAACACACAAAAATCAACACTGACTATCTTAATTATAATCAAGAAGAATCCGATATTCTGTACAGATCTGTCTGGTCTTTATTCCGCCATGTGACTAACTAAACATCTCACAGAGATAGGAATTCCATTCACACCACTCCTAGATCTAGGCCTCGTCATCTCAATGAAAAACTGACGGCATCACGAAATCGGTAAGGCACTCGTATGTATCATTCATTATAGCCAGTGCTGTTTGTTACCTGTTCAGCCTTCCGAGACTCGCCCGCGCTAAGTTTACAAAGTTCAAAACGAGAGTTCTTTGTTGACAATTTTAAACTAGGGCACCCATGTGATGTGAAAGCAACCCGTGGATTTTTCTGTCGCAATCCATAGCGATGACGAGTTACAGAAACAGACATACGAACCGCACGGTATATTGATGCGTAAAATGTAAATGCGCATTCTCGGCATCTGATTCTGTGGCAGACATTAGAAAGACCAGTGAATTACATGTACTCTTGTATCAGTCCTGGCAACTCTATTTTAAGGGGGGGGGGGTCATGAAATTTAGATTTTGCTCAAAAAATGAGATTTTGGGTTTTTGTTTTGTCTT
>JBCEWB010296690.1:0-22418 GCA_039654565.1 Peronia peronii
GCTGATCTTGTGGAGTAAATTTTCCACATATGCAAGAAAAATTGTCAGGATGATTTACACAGCCTCTCAATCCAATGTGCACTGTCTTATCAAAGAGTAAACAACTCTATAGTGAAGTAGAGCTTAGAGAGTTGACATGTCTCCACCACAATGTGGCAACAATAAAATAGTAGGCCCATTGTATTGCAATATACCACCCTGCATCAGCTTGACTGCATCAGTGAAAGTGATTCTCTGGCCAGCAGTAGTTCATTACATCATGTCATACCTCTATTTTAACAATTGCATCATTCCTATGTTCATTTTACAGTTGGAGGTATTCCTGGACAAAATGAGCATTCAATATTGCATAAAAATTGTTTTTGAGATATAAAATGGCCAATAACTAAAAAATGTGACGTGAAAAGGGAAAACAGTTCTCAGATTTGAAATCAGCATACCTGAAAACATAAAGTAAGCACATTGGTTGCCTGGTGGCAAAATCTTTGTTGACCCGTGGTATTATATCTGAAGAAAGAGTGGAGTTAGGGGAGGGATTAGAGGAAGACATTGTTCAGTAAGGTGGTGGATGCAGGCTTCCATTGTGTCACTCTGAAGCCAAGGCGGAGTTTCTATAGTCAAAGCAAACACCATGAGGTGAAGTGCTGGCACCAACGATCCACACTGGCAAGCTTGGCAGGGCGTGCCACAGGGCCACAGGGCGTTGAAGCCCTTAGGCTGGGTCGCAATTCTAGCATTAAGATTGGACCGCATCTGTGTCACCATGGTGTTATGTCCCTTAGGACTCCATCTTTTCCTTTGTAAAAAAGGCCAACACAGAAATCATGAATTGCGGAAATCTTGGACACATTTTTCGATCCCCGAGAAATTTGAGTTTTCTGTGCTCGACTGTATTTATATATTGGTCATACTTTCATGGTCATAAAAAAATTGCCAAACCCAACTCTGATAATACAATATGAGATAACAATGGGCAGCGTTATATCAGATAAACCAGCTATCAAATTATCACTCCAGATCGTCAAATGCTGACCTGAGTTTAATGTTCCAGATGCTATGGAAAACATTCCAATTGCTGAAAAATTTGGTCCAATCAGAGTGCTAGGATGTTTCCAGAACTAAAATTACTAATCTATTAGCAGAAGAGTTAATGTGAATAAGTGGTACCATTTCTCAAAAACCCATTATTCTGTTTCATTTGAGTACATCTTCACACCTCCACCTTTATAGAGTAGTTGCTTCCAAATAGTTTCACCTAAGTTACACTGATGTGTGCCCATTGTCAAATGACTAACACGGAAATAACAACCCAGGGCTATAAAAAAAAGGCCAAGATATATCATGTTTGTTTACCTCTGAACTCTGATCTGCACTCACGTCATCATGAATTCACAAGATTGCAAAGGACCCCACGTTAACTCGGTCGGCAACCTGCATTGCTCAACAAGACATTGCCATTCCTTAATAAGTACGACACAGCCGCACACACTGAGGACTGTTCTTTGAGTGGGCCGCTCACAGGTTTAGATTTACTACCAATTAATCTTTAATTCTATTCCTGCACTCAAACTGAATTCATTATTTCCCGTCAGTAAATAAGATTTTCATCCAAAAGGACTAAACAGATATGCTTTGACTCACCTGAACTGTATCCACTGTGTATATTTTGGTTAATGAAGACTCATATTCTTTAGCTGTTGTACCACGCACAGATCTGAAATCAGAGGTATGTTTTTAAAAAATCTTGCATTTTGTAATGTATCTATTTCCATTTCATATCAATATTGAACAAGATCATCTTTTTAACCATCAAAAATAGCTTATGATCAAAAACTACTTTTTTTTTAAAATTAAAATCTGTGGTGCAATCACTAAACACTGCAATTTGTAAGTTTCATACCATACTGGCTTTTGAAGGTTAAAAAAACACTTTCACTCTAACCTTTTCCCTTTAGTTAAATATCACTGAACAGTTATCACAGTGTAAAAAAATGTTAATTCACACAGATTATCAAATTAAAAGCAGAAGTGAAAATACAGTACTGTTAGTCGATGCTCCAGTTTGTTCCACTAAAATTTTGGTTACAACCATGTTTCTTGAGTTTAATTGAAAAAAAAAAAAAAAAAAAACAATCCAACCCGACCAATGTGCAGCTCAAACTTTTCAAATATTTAATTTACCCTTTCACTGCAATACATTAACTGAGTTATTTTCAAAGACAGGAACACACAAAGACAGGATTAACTTTATGCAACTACTAACACAGTGGACTATGTTGGAAAATGGATGCTTCGGACTGTTCAACACTTTTTCAGAACCTAGAACTGAATTATGAACTTGAATTGGCTATATGGACCTATGTCCTGATAGATTTTTTTTGCTATACGGACTCAGAGCTATTTTTAGAAATGCCCAGCGTAAGCATCCAGTCACAGTCAACTATCTCTCAAGGATTTGGGTGCCACATTTTCATCATATATTCCCAATTTGATGCAAAATTTGAAGAATTTTGTGAACAAGAAAATGCTTGTCCCTCAAGGGACCAGTTTTCGTCGCCGGGTGTGTTTTCCTGTTTACTTTTTTTTTGTGATTGCATATGCGTAACTTCCCTTGTTTCATTTTCTAGCAGATGTTGCATAGAGAGTCAGTCTTCCAATAAAGTTAAGTTTTAAGCATTTTCGAATTTTTCAAGAGTCTTCCCTGTATAATTCAAGTAAATTTTCAACAACACAATAGACAAGAATCTAAAACATTATCGACCATACTTAAGGCCAAGGTTGGCAGTGAAAGCCAGAATCTATATTTTTGAGTTGAACACTCTTTTAATACTATAAACGTGTTGGAAGTGTGTTCCTCATTTACTCTAGGGTAGTTTTTCGTGTGAAATCTTCATGGTTGCCATGAAAATGCATGAAAACAGCCGCCATTTTGGATTTTTCCCCTACTTTTCAACCCACATTTCTCATAATCCATCAGTCACAAAACCACCAAATTTTGCAGAAACATGCTTTCATCCAATTTTTGTCTGATCGTTTTTTTGGATGTTATGTAAAATGTATTTCTTGCTATTTTTTTAAAAATTCCACTCCATAAAATATGCAAATTTTCACATTTTTGAGAAGAAAAAAATTGTGAAAAAAAAAATGTCTTGAATTTTGAGAAAAACACTGCACATTTCCTGTTTCCTATGGTCAGATTTTACAAAAAGTGGGTTTTATTGCAATAAAAGCACATTTTGAGTAAATCGCAATTTTCCAAAAAAATAGTGAATGTCAGCCTCTTTTCCCATAATAATATCTGTCTGAGGTGATTACTCCCTTCAGAATCCACCAAGAACACAGCCAGGACCCCCCTCCAGTTCTTCCAGTTCTCTCTCCCTTCTGGCTCTTGCTTCTTCCTAATTGCCTGCCTCTTTGTTTTTTCTAACACTAACAACATGAAGACACTAAACAGCATAACATTCAGCACAGTAATGGTTACAAGTGGAAACGATCTTGAACTGTGTTAGTTGCAACATCGAACCAGTAGAGACAGCCAATCTACACTCGCCGGCCAATATGCAGCCCACGAACACACAGGTCATGCGTGATACTTCCATTACATGGAAGTATAGCACTATGAAGGGAAAAATGGAATGTGTAAGTTTCTCATGACCCTATAAAAATGAATGGGTGGTTGGGCATGGAAAATTACATTGAAGGATGGAAAGGTTACCATTGGCAGGGTTGCCAACCCCACCATAGTCGAACCAGGGATTTCTCTTGAAAAAAACAGGGATTTTCAACCCAAAACAGGGATTTTACATACTAGGAAGAATCCCATACTAAAACTTATTTTGCAGTTTCCAATCATAGAATTTATGCACAAGCAGTTATTTACACATATTTTCAAATTCACAGCATTTCTATATAAAGTAAAATCCAGGAAATATGTACAGAAAAATTCAGTCACTATTAACAATTAATTCCTTGATCTATTTGATAGTTTGATAAAAGTAAAGATCACAGAATAATTTGGTCTGGATCTATCATATATGGTATCAATATAAAATATGATAGTAAAAGTACAACGTGAAAACCAAAGTGGAATTTATGGTGAAATCCAGCACGATCGGGATCAGTGGCAATCTAGGATACCGCATATCACTAACCATTATCTTTGCTCCTTCCACATTTCTGTACCTCTCACCCCCCGCCCAACCTATTGGAATGCAACGTTTCTTCAAAATATATGGTTTTGATATAGATGCTAAGGTGAGCGGAGTTGGGTGGGAGATGAGAAATCTATGCTAGTTCTCCTCTCTGTATGACATTGAACTTGCCACACACCGATAACGTTCCATAGACAGCCAGTCGGCTTTCGTCCTTTGAAGTCAGGAACCTACTAGCCCGGTAGACAATGGGCCGGTTACATAGACTAACACTGCATAAAATCCCCCCTTCCCTCTACTTTTCACCATATGGAGTGAAAAAATCTAGAGAGGGGGCTGGGTTATACCAGAAGTCCTGTCAATGCTCACTCACAGCTCTAGAATATAGATCTAGACTACATCTAGACACTCGAAGCGACACTGACCATCACTGGCCGCTCGAAATGCAGTAACCGGCCGTAACATTACACAAATGCCCATTGTTCTGGCTTGGGAATCGCGCGTGCATAATCTCAGCAAGAGTACTGCAAAACTCAGTTTGATTGTGACAGCGAACGTAAGGGCCTGATCAAAAACGTAGATCTTGTAGGCTACATTCTGGATGTGACATTTGCGATGAAGGCAAAAAAGGTTTGTGGTTTTGCTAATTCGGTGTTTTTGTTTGTTATCATTATTATTATTTAATTTATGAGAAACCCGGGATTTTAATCTGGGTGCTCGGGATTTCGCTTGAAATCCAGGAAAATCACGTTTTTTCCGGGAGGGTTGGCAACCCTGCATTGGCTAAGAGGAAAGAGGTCAGATTTTGTAGCGATACTAAATTTGAAGGGTTATAGCCAATGGCAAAGTTGCTTGTCTGGGCTATGAAATGAGGGCATTTTGATAAAAAAATAAACAGTCATGCACTTACTTCTCTGTGCAATAACAGCAACTTTAGGTTCTCAAAATCAACTTTTGACCCAAAAATGCATTCCATGCTATCAATAAGAGATAAAAAAATAAAAATATTGCGAGAACGCAAAATCGACAATTTTGACCCTCAACATCGATTTTCACTGCCGACCTTGGCCTTAAGGTGGTTTCGGATCTAATCCCTTCAGGTGAGGGCTAAGCAAGTCTACATATCGGCTCATTCAGATTGCAAAATATCGTGTTACTATCGATTTTCACTGCCGACCTTGGCCTTAAGGTGGTTTTGGATCTAATCCCTTCAGGTGAGGGCTAAGCAAGTCTACATATCGGCTCATTCAGATTGCAAAATATCGTGTTAGGATCTATCAATAATACATCCTCCCAATGTAGCTAAAAATTCTACTTAAATTCCTATATTTTTGTTGACATTTGGTCTGCTTTCTCTCACTGTGCTTAATGCAGTGAAAACTGGCCCCACTAAGATACTTAGGCTAGTAAACCTGTAACACATAGGCTAAACAGATTTGAGTCTGGATAGCAAAAGTAACACTAACTGTCCGCGCACATACAATCTGGTGCCAAACCCAATCCGCCGCAACTGGCGCCGGCCAATAATAGAACATACACCTTCCCCATGACCAACGCAAATTGGGTCAGGCAACACGCTTGGTGAGCCAACGCGCCACGAATGGTGGGTTTCAGGATAGCGCAGTGTGGTAAAAATTTTGGCACCAGATTGGCAGCGACCTCCCTGATTCCAACAAAAATCTTTAAATTTGCACAGATTCGAATTATTTTGTGTTGCTGTCATGATGTGTTGTTAGGTTATTACTTAAATTAATAACGGGCATAGTTTTAAATGTTCTTTAAACGAGATTTTGAAGTTGAAAAGAAAGCATTGTCTTGACCTATTGACGCCATGAAGTCCAGGCAGAACTCAATGCAGGCAAATGGGAGAGAGAGAGAGAGAACAAAAGAAGGAGAGAGAGTGCTCTGCATTTTTGGTTACATTTAAGTAAAGCACTTGTCGTAAGAGTACCAATTTTAATTTTAAAAAAAAAGAAAACAAAAAAAACAAGACTATACATGGATGCAATGGAACGAGTGTGTGTAATCTAAATCTAGATCTAGCCTATCTCTTGACTAGCAGTAGAGAGAAGGTAAGAAAATAATGCGTGAAAGTTAATCTGACTATAACGTCACATGCAGAGAAAATACATGATACAAAAATTGGGCAAAAACACTGTGCACATCAGTTGCGCTACACAGGTCAACAAAAAACTCAGAACAGGGGGGGGCGGACTCGGCGGGAGAGAAAAATCGGATGACCTAACAGGCAGTAAGAGTTCGGCCACCAAATGGCTCGCCATGTCGTAATGCATATCGCGGGTGGGAAGTGGTGTCGGCACCAATCTCCACGCCCCACCTTGCCAAAACTGTATGTGCACTTGGGCTAAGCGGACCAGTATCCGAATAGCAACAGCCTTATTAACTGTTTGTTGTCTTTGGTTGTGCATTCTCAGTGCTGAATGCTGAAACTTTCCACTTTCCTTTCACCTTCTCTTTCCGCAGAGCTATTGAAATCTGCCAATTTTGGTTCACACTGGTACAGTCTGACATGAAGCGGACATAAGTGACGCACTGACCCTCCGGTCCTATAGATCTAGATGTCATTGGATTTGATGAAGATTAAAATGGGACCAAGTATCCTGGGATTTTCTGCACTTAATACTGGACAGGTAGAATTCTAGATTTAATGTCGTTTAACTAAAGTTGTGGAATATTTCAACACCTCTCTGGTAAGGAGCTTCCATCCTCATCTCGGGCTACGTCTAGATCTAGGACTAATTTCATCCGGTTTCCTCTTCTGCCTCTTCTATTCTAATCATTTGACGTCTCCGCAGATGGATCATTTATTTTGTAAACATCACATCTTTTCCCATCATTTACCTATCTATCCAAAATGTCCATGGTGTGTTTAATGGCTCGAGTGGTACATCTTTCGATTCTTTGGCAACAGTTCTACTCATTTTATCAGGTTCATCCATCAAGTCCACTTTTTTGCCGATTTCAACAGAATCATCATTATGTTTACCAACATTAGCTGCGGCCATGATTGCGCACCACTCCTGTCACGTGACAAAAACATATGACGTCATCAACACAGCTTTCTACTTTCGTTTTTGAGTGGGTCTTGCCTGTTTGCCAGCAAATAATTTACTTTTACAAATTGAACTTTAGAAAAGCAACACAAGTGGAGGAACAAAGAAAGAGATTAAGACACTGGGTTTCTTACCACAGTCAATATGAGAAAGTTTTAAGACGGACAGGGAGGATGCTATCTGTATGGAAGCCACATTTATTTTATAAATTATTCTCTTCAGATTTGACTTCTTCAGCCAAGCTTGAACTCTTTTTATGTTATGCAACCGAGGCCTAGTATCTTTGGCCTCTGAACTCACAGGTAGAGAACACAATGAGCACAACTTGAGAATAATTTCAGAACTGGTAATTTTTGAGATTGGAGTTTGTCTTTACTTTAAGTCTGCATTAAATTGAGGAAGTTGATATAGACAATGCGATCAGCGGTAGCCATGAGTGGGTGTGAACTGTGGTTCGCATTTTGCTTCTCGAGCCATCAGCAAAACAAACCCATTAGGCTACGCCCATTCTAGTTCTAGATCTAGATAAAGCGTTTTTCTTCTGGACAAGCTATTGATGTCAGCCAATTTTGGTTTAAATTGGTGCAGTCTGACAGAATGCGGACATAGATAACGCGAACACCCGTGAGTATCAAACTCACATCAATAGATGTAGATCTATTAGTATTAGGGCGACAGAATCGCATGTTACAGGATAATGTAGGAATCTTTTTTGTCTTGATTTCTTAGATTTTATATAGTACATAATTCATGCAAATTGAGATTAATTTTGAACCCGGCGGCTTTGAAGATAGAATTAGATTACAGACATTTTGGCAAATCTGTGCACTGGAACTTTTACATTCCTGTTTAACTTTTGGTAATCTATGTATGTTGATATAGTAGTAACGTCAATCATGTACACAAAAATAGCAGTAGCCTAATGGGCTATTGTAGTTACAGGAGAGTGTGCGAGACACTAATTATAAACATCATCGCAACATATCGATAACGATCTTCAGGGTAAGTTTGATGAAACTAGTTTTATAGATTATAGAGATGAGACTTGCAACTAGTGCAGCAGGTAGCTGAGTATGATTTATAATGTTTGCAACATAGCAACTAACATGATAAAGGCGTCTTCCTGAAAATGTCAACCAGAGGGGCAAAATTGAAATGCCATCAGACCTGACCATAATGAGCATACTTTTGAAGAAGGACCAGCTCTATACATGTCATTTAAAATTCACCTGAGCTTTGAGTGATTTATGTACTTCTTCCTGTCTCTCATGACGGATGGTGTAGACTTGTGTTATCATTTATGAAGCACTACTTCTAAGTATGTTATATTATGTACAGATTTATTGCGAGCCAGTATTATTTTGAAGAAAAGCAGTCTGTGCATTCCTTTTCATTGCTGTGTTCACAGCAAAGTGAGTTGGGAATTATTTTGTGTGACTTTGATCACTATTATAGAATCCCCAAATGGACATGTCCGTCTGTCACTTATGGAATTGCCCATATATGAACTCAAGGCGCTCAATAAAGTTATACTAGTCTCAGATGATAAAGACAACACAAACAAAGAAAAATGCATCAGTGGGAATTTGGAAAACTTCCATTAAAAAGAGGTATTCAAAAAAAGAATTAAAACTTTTAAATGAGTTGATCCTGTTAGAAAAAGAATATTATCAGTAGGATCATCATCAGGTGTTTAAATCACATTTGATCTGTATATTCTCTACAATTTCCAAGTTTTCCTGACCAGTGCTTTCCCTTTGATTTTGTGTAAATGTCAGCTATGCTTCTTTATTTCAGCCTCATGTATGAAAGGATACTTTATACATGGACTTAATCATATTCAAGATAGCACCAACAAGCTGTATTTTTGGAAATCATTATGGCAGTCCTTTTTACTCCCAGATTTAGACATTGAACAAGTGAGGTCATCATGGCAATCCCTTTTATTCTTAATCAGTTAACAACTGCATTTGCATAAATTTAAATAGGTAAACTGCATGAATAACAGATTAATTTCTTAAAATGCTTACCTGTTATTTTGCTATGCATATTATGTAGTGGTTAAGAAAATAGCTTTATAAATTTATTGTCACTGGCCATGGAGTGCTGAGACAAGGATCAAAATTTGACATGAAATGAACAAAAAAAATTTGTGTGTCAACAATCTTGTGTGCAAAATAATCATGATTTACAAGTTTATTTTGAAGTCATTTAATTGTTATTTATTGATTTATTTTTCCATAGAAAAACCATGTTTGGCCTTGTGAAGTCACTGGTTAAAGGCTTAGAGAAGCCGGAATATGAAGTGGTTGAAAAGTGTGAAGTATGTTTTTATTTCTTTATCCAGGATGTATTGCATGTGTTTAATCTTATAATAAGTTCTGGATATATGGCATTTGATATGTAGACTATAACAGTTGATGAGTTTTTAAGGAAGTGTGCTTTTGCTGTTTTGATTATCTGTGATTTTGGAATCAGAATTGCAGATGTATTATTTTTCTAAAGATTTTGGGACCTAAGCTTCTCATATCACAGTTCATATGTTCGTATTGTCAGGAAGCACAATTGGTACAGCAGTGTTATAGGAATGTATGGGATTTTATTTTTTAACTTTCACATGCTTAAGGGGTGCTCAGGTGAAGTTTTCAGTTCTTTAAAATTTGGCCTCAAAGATATGAAATGTCCATGGTATGAACTGATAACGTACAGTGAACCTATTTCAGTCACAAAAATTTCAATATATTGTTTGTTACCAAGGGAATGGCGACCATCTTGAAAAATAAGCAGCTAATGGGAGATTGTTTCGTAGATTATCTGCCCCTCCCAAAAGAGGTATATGTATAAGGGGAGATCATTTTGACCAGGCATATTACTTCCCTTTACCGGACAACACAGATGTTAAGTAAGCAATGCAAAGAGGAACAAATCCCTTTACTTCTTATCATTTGAAAGACTGACTACCAAAAAATTTGATAAAATTATAGCGAGAAGAAGAAAACATTCTCTTTACATCATAATTTTTTGGGAATTTTTCATAATGTATGTTTCGATTAAAGAGCGCAAAAGGATTTTTTCCCCTCTTTCCACTACTTGTTCAATCCCTCTTTTGTCTGATAAAGGGAAGTAAGAGGAATGAGCACAATGTGTCCCATTAAGATTCTTAAAATTTACAAAACTGATACATGTAAAGATATTTATTTCCTATAAGTGTATATTGAAAGATGAGACCAGTATCGAGATAATAGGCCAGGTTTTGTCTGTGATGGATAATATTATAGATACAGGAGGGTTTTGATATTGATGTTGGCCAGAAATGGTTAAAAATAAAAACCCACATTAAATGAATAAACAATCTCTGCTTTCTTTTTGTGAAAAACTTAAAACTAACTGGCCTATTACCTGAAGATATTAGTCTGTCAGTGTACCAAACCTGATGCCTATATGACAATAAACAGCTGAGATTTTAAGATTTTTGTGAAGATCAGTTAACAAACAAAACATCAGAAAATGGACAACAAAGTATAAAATTCAAAATAATGAGGTATAATCTATATGTTCAAAGGCATTTTTGGGGCTGAAACCAGTAGGATTAAGCTTTGGTACTTGGTATTTGCAATCTAGACATAATCAACAATGGAAATTAATTAAAATCCCAAAATCGAAAATTTGACCCCTTATTGGTGAAAACCTCACCCAAGCAGCCCCTCAATATCAGACTGATCTTTTTTTTGCTCTCATTGTCTTCCGTTACATTGACATGATTGGGACACAGAAGTATGAAGTTAGAAAATATTTTGCTTCGAAATGGGCCATCACCACAGTGAAAGGCATTGCCTACAAGGAAGCTACAAGTACAGCCTTTCGCCGCCTTTTCAAGTACATTCAAGGAGAAAATGAAGAAAGTAAGCATTCTGCTTCCTTTTGAAAAAGAGTAAATGTCTTTGTCTTTGATTGTAGCAACTTGTTACTCACATACTGTTATTATGTAGGATGCTACCAAGCACTACCAGCTTGTGTTTTACATGTTGGGCCACCACAAATCTCTTGTAATTGTCTTTTTCTTTAAAGACAACACTTCTTGAAAAACAGGCAAAGTATCTATTAGAATTACTTTATATGCTAAATTGGTAACTATGACATGTAGGACATAACAGAAATCATGAAATGCACTAACAATGAAATTTTGTAGAGCTCTGTTCATATTCCTATATGACTTTAGGTGACCTTATCACTTGTTTAGCTGAAGAATAGAGCAGTAAGAGTATCAAATGGGAGCTGTGCCACATCAGATGAGCTTGCACAACAACTCAAGTCATGAGAAGAACCTGCATCAAGCAGTTTAACTGATACCTGTATTTCTTTGACATTGTCTCAGTACATCCTTATATGACATAAGAGTGAACATTTCTTTCTTTTGTTGCAACTGTGACACATTAGCTTCGTCAATGGTCAAACATTTGTTTGTTCTGGGGACATGACATTTTATTATCATGTCAAATGACTCTGAAGAATAAAGCTCTGTAATAGGTTACAGTGTATTAATAAAAATAAGTAAGTAAACTAAACAGATGTGTGTTATTCTATATATATCCATTAGTATTATTTTTCTGTGCAGCCACACTGTACAGTGGTAACAAATTTTATGCTGCAATGCAACATTTTTGATAACTTATGAGAGTAGAAAAAAGAATAAAGATCTCCAACAACAGAACTTGTCTTCAGGTGATTATGGAACGGACTGAGATTTTTTTACCATAATCGTCATATAGCTCTCCTCTCACTTGATTATAAGTTTCAGCCTTATTGTTGTGGGCATGTCCTGTGGTTTCAGAGGCTGCTGTTGACATGACAGCCCCAGTGACCACCAGGGTGGATCCTGGTGAAGGACCAAATTGTGAAAGCACATTTACCATGGGATTCTTTGTGCCAGCAGCCCATGCAGCAAAACCTCCAAATCCAACCAGCCCTGAGGTATCTGTTGAGGAGAGGCCAGAGATGACAGTTTATGTCACGTAAGACTAAACTATAGTTCCATAGTTGATAAAACTTAGCCAAAGATCTCAGTATACCCAAAAAATATTGACTAAGAAGAGAATGTCGGTCAGCTTCTGAATAATTGTATTGATAGTTTATCTTTATATTTTACTGTAATGAAAGCACACAATGTTCAACACTGTCAGATTTTCACACCAGTGATAAATGGCAAAAATATCAAGACAATTGTTCACTTACCAGTCACAACACACAATTCACTGTTGCAAAATTGGTCTGTTTCATAGCCAGATATTGAGCTCTACCTGAAATTTTTTAATCAAGTGCAAAGCCGTTGTCTTATTCGACTGTGAAATTCATGTCATTTTTTGCAGTCTTATATTTCCTTTATTGTATTAAACTTTCTTATGTCCTAGCCGCTTGCTTCTATCCTTGTCTTTCATCTCGTAGTGGTAATGTGGTAGCTTTTCAGCTCTTCAACACCTCCTCTGCCCCCAGTTTCTATTAGGTACATCTCATGGCTCTATTTTTGTCCACAATTAAGTATTACTATGGGGTCCAGTTTTCTGTACACCCTATAGACCTGTTTCCAATAAACTGACATTTCATGATACATAAGAATGTGATTCTGTACTGTAATCACTCAAGATTCTTGTGAAGCACACTCTAGTGAATACATAGTGTGAATTTCTGATAATTTGAACTGGTTTCATCTGTCCTATGTCATTCATCCTGTGTAGTAACATGCTGTTATCAAACAAATCATTACCTTACAGGGATTTGCATTTGCCAGGCACTTCATACAAAATTACACAAGCCAGATAATGTAATTTGGCAGGAGAAATTATAGATGGTGGGCATGCATGAAGTAAAATTCTTTTCCTAGGTTTAATTTAATGATGTATTTTTCATATGCATAACTGTAATCTTAAGTGGCCACGAAGATAGTAAACATTATCCCGTAAGAGGAATTGTGATACAACACTAAGGGCTTGGGGGTCACAGGTGAAATACATGACATAAAAATTTTGTGTGTCATTCTCTCTTGGGTAAATCATTGAAAGCAAAGGTTTGTATTATTCACATATATTCCCAGCTGATAGACTATTAGATGCTGTATGAGACTGTTCAGTAGCAAATTAAGGAAGCTCTTGTGGTGTGGTACAATGAGAAAAATAAGGATGTAACACAAGAAGCAGACAGGAAGAATACAGAAATTCAGTTTAAATACTACAGCAAAGCTTTCATTCTTTTTAAAGTGTAATACCTGATTATTTCTTCTCTTCTCTCAAACTGTAAATATATGTGTGCCACAGAGCACCATTTGTCTTTTTGTCACTGTTGTAGTTGAATTCTTCTCATCATCAAGTCCCAGTAATGACAACATCCATATTTGGAAGTTAGAATTGCAGAGTTTTGGTTGGGACACAATGAGACAAGTTCAAGTAATTTTGTGAAAGATTCCTCATTTAAGAAGTCAACTCTTCACCAGCATTCTTTCTTGGTGACTTCAATACTTGAATTTATTTTTAATTCATAAAAGCACTGACATAAATAGGAATACAGCAATCTCCACCTAAGAACCTGTCACTTAAGAGCTTGGTCCACCTAAGAGCCTGGTCTGCTTAAGAACCCGCATTTGCTGCAGAATCAATTTTTTTCTATATAGAAACCCTTCTAAGAACCCACACCCAAATAAAAATTCTGCCTAAGGACCCGGGTGTCGGGCCAAGACATGTGAGTTCTTATGGTGTAACTTCACATCAGATTATCCACTTGAGAGAAAACACAATGCTTGGTGTGCAGTAAAATGGGAAGAGGAGTAGAGGGAACAGGTAGACAAGAAGTGGAAGTGATCTTTGATGTATGGACCACATAATCAAAAGGACAAGCCTGTGAAGCATACCTTTGTCTGACAGCACCCGAGATTGGCTCGGGTATGTGAGTATGTGGAGGAATAAGTTTAGTCTCCTGACTGGTCAGTTGTTTTTCTACTTCGGTCATTTGAGTAATTTAAACACTTGAGTCACTCGTGCAATTATCCATTGGGTATGGTAGCAGTATCATGTTATCATCCAACAATGATACCATCATGTGGAAATTCACTCAACATTCAAACACTGGGTATTAAATTATTGATGAAATTATACACTAAGAGAGATGAGAATTTGTCAAATCTGATTAGAACTCACACACACAGGGGAGAAAGTTGTTCTTATTCACATAGATAAATCTTTAACCAACGTAACAGTCAAGTAATGATAGTAGTGGTCACACAGCTTGCGTAACTTTTGAATCCTCCTAAGAGTCCATCCGTCCAAGAACCCGCTTTTTTTTGTATTGTATATGGCGACCGGGCTCTTAGGCTGATTAGGCTACACATTTATTATTCATTTGTTTTTGGGATGTGGAGAAAATGTTTTATTAAATTTCAAGTTTTCACAATTCTAAATCTATGTCCATCAGCTATGAAGAAAATTTGTCTGCATATGGAGGTGTGTTTGGACTAGGCTCATGCACACATATCAAAAATTGTTGAAATTCATTTATCCAAAATTTAGTGAAAATGTTCATTGCCTGAAACATGAATAAATGAAACAGCTTATCATCCTTCTTTCCCAGGACATTTGGTGGCTTTGCAGATCAAGAGAAGTGGATTGAACATGCCAGATTGCTGACAGAGGCTGTTGGCGACACCACAAAGTACCACAGTGACTACTACTACACAGTGGGATATGATGCTCCATTTAAAGTGGTGGGAAGAACCAATGAAGTTTGGTTTATAAAGAAAGAATAGTGGGCAGGACACATTGGCTTTTTGACTATGCCATTGAATCTGAACATAAAACTTTTCGTCGCTGTAAGGGTTCATTTCTTTTTTGAAACCTTGTTAGATATTCCTAGTTTACCTGGAGAAGTTATCATTCAATATTTGGCAGTAACCAGACATTTTTACTTCGACAGAAATTTCAGGACAGATTTAACCCTCTTCTCCCCCCAAACCTCTAAAGCTGCTCACTGCAAGCAGCCTCCAGTCTTTAACAAAAAGGGAATAATGCTGCACTTAGACTGTTCTTACTGTTTTAAAACATTCACTGTAAGCATAACAGTGAGTAGCAAATTCTAAAATAGGATCACTGTCAAATTAGAAAGGTGTTATTTATTTTGGTATATTACATGTTGGTGACTTTTGCATTTGTTTATGCATCAACAAAAGCTGATGTGGACCGACTTTCTCAGGAGACCCCTCGCCAATTGCCTAGATCTAGTGATCTACATCTCAGATCAGCACACCATCTTTTATTATATTCACCTTTGAGTGAGAGAAATGCTAGATCTAGCCATAGGATCAGCTAAATTATAATTTGTTCACCATAGGATTGTCCGTAAGTCCCTTGAGATAATCCAGGAAGTTCGTATATGTCCGCGAAATCTCACTAGTTAAAAAATTCTCTATACCTCATTTGTTGGCCAATTTCAGTTGAACAAAAATCATGAGGAAGCCGGATTTCCCTAGTTCCTTTTGTAGCATCGCATTTGACCACAACTGTCTGTGACGTTTACTTACGCTGACAGGAAGGGTTGTACCAGTGGCAGGATTGTAGTGAGGAAAGGGTTAAAAAATCATGTTTTCATTTCTGTTTATTTGTTGTTGTTTTTTTGTTGCTGTTGTTCTTCATGGAGATGACCATTTTTTTTTCTTCCTTTTTTTTTTTTCATTACATATACATATAGTCTATGCTTGTGAAGGTACAGTGAATGTATAAAGGCACAACTATGTCTGGGTGCAATAGTAATCCTAGGAGTTCCTTTACTGGTGATTGTGTAAGTGTGAAAATCATCCAAGATGTGTAGTATGGAGTCTCAGTTTATGTGTCATTCTTTTTTCTCATTCCATGCCAAAATACATTTTCTTGCACATATTAACTGACCATTTTGTCTAAGACTGTATGAGCCAAAGTATATGACATGGTTCTGTGAATATCAGTGACCTTCTTCAATTTTGCAATCAAATAGAAATAAGTTTAGATTTATCATGTGCTCTGGTGCTACCAGTGTTGTTTCATAAAAATTTAAAGGAAGGTGGTCATGCAAAATTTTGCACTCCCCAAATTGAATGACTATCTTGTCCTAACACAAGGCTTAACATGTTTGCCCACTTTGCTAACAATAGTATCTGTGTCAGTGACATATGGCTTGTCTGACAAGGGTAAACAATGCAAAGTAAGAAGTGGACTACTCAAGGATTACTGCAGTGATAACATGCATGCTGAACAAAGCCATACATTTTTTCCTGTTACATCATTGCAATCTCCCCATGCTTGAAGATATCAGGTAGGAGAAGAAGGCATTCATTCCTCTTGATTTCATGCTTATAATATAATACTTCTAGTCCTGACTTCTAAAATTTTGCTAAGGAATTGGACCAATCTGCTTACATTTGAGTTCCAGTATTAAGCTATTCATAGATGTAAGTGATACGATATTGTATGTCTGTATCATGTTAAACCATTGTCGCCTAACCATCCATAATATAAATTAACAACAAAACCCGTAAAAGGCTTATAGATGTGAAAACTGCTGAATATACCCACCTGAAAGTTGGCACACAAAATTGTTGCATAAAGACCATTGTTTCTGCTTACATAGACCCGAAGAAAGCTTATTATGTTTTATGTTATTCTGAGAAGGCAAAAATAACTGAATAGTAAATTCACGAAAGTGTCATTATGTAAGTTCAGTATAATGCCATATTATATTATTTTCCTTTCGTTTCCGCTTGCAAAGCATCTGAAACAATAAACATGTTTCTTTGAGTAACTTTCAGTTTAATTATCCAAAATACCAATATGGAGGTGTCCACACTTGCCATACACTTTGAGTTGCAGGGCAGTATTGGTTTGACCTACATTTAAAAAATCTCCTCTTGAGAAGTCTGTGGATTCTCCACTGGTTTATTAAGGATATGGAGGCACAACAGTACAAATTACATGAGGTTTGAATATTATATATTACTGACCACTGAGTTATGTTAAGTACATTGCATACTGTACTTTTTGTACATGTGCAGTTATTTGTGAGATTTTTACTTCATACTTGAAGTGAGACAATCACTTTTCTGTGAAGATTTTTTCCTTGTATTTGAAATATGTGTTGTGCTGTTGATTTATTAACTGAGACAAGTTAGCACCATGTATATTTACTTGTGTTTTTCAATTTTCATGATTTAAATCATGATGACAACAACTAGTACTCTGACTTATGGACTTTTTCATGGAATAAATGCTGGTTTTGTTGCATATACATTATTATAGTAGAATAGTGGGTTGTGGTTAGATTTCAGGGAAATATATTTAATACATGCACTTTTGATTGTTTTGCTTTTTTTTTTTTTTTTTTGTATTTTGGTTTTAGATATTTTTAGTATTGTTTGACTTTTCTAGATCGAACCACTTTTTAGGAGATGCATACAGTCATTATTCTGTAGCCAGTCCGCCTGAAGCCTTTCACTCTCCTCATATGTGGGACAATTTTGATCCTAATTTCCCCAAGAATTGTAGGTGTCGGGAATGGGGAGGACTGTGGTCTTTATGTAGAGAGTATGGTTTTGGTGCCTCAAACTTGTGCCATTAATCTTATCTTGTATTTTAGCTGTTCTGTTTTAACATTTAATGAGTTACATGCATTTCACATAGAATACGCTGACAACCATTTCTGAAAGTCTTCATTTTATTAGGCCATATTGAGATTTTTGCATTTTTTATTTTCTTTTTTAAGCAATAGCTTATATGCATATGTTCAAACCATACTTGGTGTTTTTTTGTATTTCTAATAATTCCTCACAATATTTCATCCAAATTTGGTAATATTATTCATACCTCCAGTCATTTTTATTTCCTTTTGCTAAATGTCTTCAGTTTGGACCAGTTGGATATTGTATTTTTTTATTGTTTAATGTTTGTATTTTTCCTTTCATCTTTATGCACATGCACCACAATGCTACCTAAGGTATTATCTTTAACTATCTACTTATGACGGCAATGTTTTGTCAGAATTTTCATAGCTCCACATTTATTATACTCAGAGTCAACTTAATCTATTCTTGCCAAGAGGGAATAAATACATCATTTTAAGTCCTGTGTTCTTAGTGTATGTTGATTTGATGGAATGCATGCATAAGATAAATCTGTGGGCTTATATAACTTCACTGTGCTGATATAGATTTATATTGTATATGTACGAGAACGTGTTTGTGTGAGGTCGTGACCTGATCTATAACTGACTATCAGCACCTCAAATATTTATGTTTGACATTATACAGATGACTATGTATGAAGTTGTGTACATGTATGTGGATAAATGTGTATGAAGATGTGTGAAAACTATTTTTTTGTAGGAGAAAACTCAAGTTAATCAGACTTCATATTCAGTAGATAGATAAAGCTACAACATAGTCAGAATCTCAGGAATGAGTTTTTACCCCTATGACTTCAGGAATTATTAAAAATATTATTAGATTTGCAATGAACAATAATATGATAGTAGTCATATCCTAATTATTCACAACATATAACTAGATACTTAAAAATTTGTCCCTAACTTATCAGTTCTCATGCCATGAATAATGAAATATATTATGTCCTGTTATTTATCAAACCAGGTGTGATATAGCATCTAAAGAATTTGAGGGAAGGATATGAGATGGTTGATATTCGCACTATTTTTTATTGATGAATCTTGAATAACCCTTTCATATAGAGCACCAGGCGCAAATAGAAAGGCATCCTCTTCTTGACAGTATAGCAAGTATTCAGATCCAACATTCAACAGGGAAATGAAAGTATTGAACATGCATACTCTTGGCGGAACAGTATTCATTTCCTAACCTCTTAGAAAAATCTGTGATGAAATCAAAAACCCGTGCGCACCCGATTCCCTCTTCTAAGAGAGAGTTTTTTGCCAGTTATGAGTTAGTCTGAAATTATTTTTAGAATGATCATAGACGTCCTTGTCCAAATAAATTCTCAAGAGTGTGGATTTTTATTTAACCAGCCCTAGATTACTTCCCTTCACCAGAGACAAGTGATATTAAACAAGCACAGTGAAAGGGAAAAATCACATTTTGCCCTCTTTGCTTGAGAGATTTGACATAAAAAAATCTGAAAATTTGATGGTGAAAATATTTTCATCTTTTTGTAATAATTTTAGCATTGATTTTCTTTTTCTTTTTTTATTTTTTTTGCCAGTCAGACCTTCAAATGTCAAGAAGAAAAGTATTTTTTCTTCTTTACACTTCTTGTTCAACAGCCTGTGTCAGACAAAGAGAGCAATAGGGCTGGTTGAAAACAATTCCCATTGTAATTGCAAGCTTCTTCACATACATGTAACATACATCACATTTCTTACTGTATAGTATTTATAGTAATCATACTCATGCCCACCTGTTATCACGATGGACAAGACATCAATGGTTCAAACCATTCACAGATAAAAATCAGCACCTAGACCATAAACCACTAAAAAGTGAGAATTGTTTTCGTGTTTCATGACAATGAAAACAAAGTTTTTTTGTCCACCACGTATAACAATGTATCTACAGGCAACAAATGCTAAATAATCACGACTGGCCTCTTTGTTGGTTCTGCGTTCTTTTGTTTGCCAGCGCACTTTGACCACCATCTTCATATCAAAACAAGCACGTGTACTTGTTCAGCTCCATATCAGCTGCTTTGCCAGTCATTTCTAAGGAAAGATCATAGTAAGGAGGGGACGGAAGAAACGGAATAAAACTAAAATAGAGAAAGGAAAGGGGGTAGGAAGGGGGAGGGGGAGAGAACACAGAGTGACTTTAAACTCTTCAGTCATATGAAATCATATGAGCAGTGGAAGTTTCCTCACTGCCTGTTGATGCTTATATGATATAATTTTAGGTCCAGATCATCCAAAACTAAATAATGAGCAACTATGTGTTAGAATTTAGACTCAGAACATTCCCTGGCCAGACCAATCATTCAAATGGCAGATTCAAATAGCAGTTTAAGTAAAGGATAAGTGCAGACGTCAACAGAATCGTTTATAAAATATTAGTATTCATTCTCTCCATAATGCACCATGTGCCTTAGTTAGCTGCTAGCAAGTGTATGTGTGTATATGACTGTGTCCTAAATTATATGAAGTTCAGTATGTGTATCAGTAGGTATTGTTGTATTATGTTATGTCTAAGCAATGCATTGTAAAAGCTCGGTTTGTATTGTATCTAATGTATCACAGAGTGCCATGTTTGCATTTTTTCAATGTGTCATAAATTTGCACCGTTCTCTTCATCTCTTGATCTCCCATCTCTGTGCGTGTGAGTGTGTGTGTATAGGGAAAGAGGCAGACGAGGGATTATCACCAACAATAAATTCACAAGTTGTATTCATAAACTATATCTTGTGTGACCAAAAAATGTGCACTCTGACTGGCTAACTCATTGACTCGACTCACTTACGCACTGATATCACCTATTCCGCCCACTCACTCACTCACATACATGTACTGACCCACTCATTCACACACTCACCCATGTATTTTTTTTTTAACCAGGAGGTGAATTCTTGAATGTAATTATTTTTTCCTCTTTCACTTTAAAATCTTCCTCATTTAAATAGATGAAGGGGTGATAGAATTATAATTTCTTGATTTTTTTTTTTTTTAATGGATAAACTGACGGACAGGTCAAGACAGAAACAGAAAGAGAGAGACAGGCGGGCAGACAAGCTAGATGGATGGATGGATGGATGGATGGATGGATGGATGGATGGATGGATGGATGGATGGATGGATGGATGGATGGATGGAATGAGAGTCGTTATCCTTCGTAACAGCTGGGGATAGTCTTCTTTGAATGACAGACAGATCTCTCGGTTCTCAGAGGCCAGCTTGTTCTGCAAAAATTGATGTCACCAGTCACGGAACGTAAAACGAAAACAGAACGACATGCACTTTTACAGACTGACCCGAATGTATTTGACTTAGCATAGTAAGGAATACATGAGATCTAGAGTAGTGAAGAATACTTATGAGATGCTAGACGAAAGGGTACGACATGTGTTGGACACCATGACTGGTACAGATCTATAAACAAATACATGTACTGTTACATTACTGACTGTTAGTAGTGCATGATTGTAAACGAACAGGGAATGCCTATGGACAGTTTAATCGATAGGAAACAAAGTAATGTGGAATATCGATTCGCAGGAAATTAAT
Organism: Peronia peronii; assembly: GCA_039654565.1. Lineage (NCBI taxonomy): Eukaryota > Metazoa > Mollusca > Gastropoda > Systellommatophora > Onchidiidae > Peronia > Peronia peronii. Next base: position 21,470 of record JBCEWB010296690.1, read on the forward strand.
ACTTTTGTTTTTTTTTAATAGTCATTGAGGACTCAGGTACTTGGAACGCACAGGAGCACTGTGACTAATAAGATTTGCATTTTATTATGTGGGCATCGAACTGACAGGGGATACATGTATATAATATATATTGAGGATTGCAGATTCAAATTGTGGATATCAGCGTGGATTGTAGATTACTACTGTAGGGTAGCAGAGAATGGTCGGGGGCAACTGACCAGTAACTCTAGACCAGTGGTCCCAAAGTGAGAGATACCTCATCCTGGAGAGCGATGAGAACTTTCAAGAAGGCGCTGGTGAAAAGTTAGGGAGGAGAGCCATGGATGGCTGAAGAATGGCCAGAAGGTGGGACAAAGTCGTGCGTGAGAACTGGGGATACGTGGAGCATACTCAGCTGTTCGATTGTCGCACATGGCTGTTCTCACAGCAGTGTCTATTAAATTTACTACCATTAGATGATAAAATTTAGAACCTGGAGGCATGTGTTTTACGAATGCTCAAGAGAAATCTGAAAGGAATTCGAATTCTCTCGATAGGGGGAGGGGGGGTGGGGGTGGGGGGGTGACTGGTGTGAAAGTCGTCTGGGGGCCAAGTGGACGGTAGTCCGAAAAATCTGGAAACCACCGCTCTAGACTAAAAGGGGTATTACACGTTCAGTCGAACCGGACCGGCTTTGGGCTTCAGTCGACCGTCAGTTCGCCGGCAGTCCGACAGTCAGGCACTTCCTGATATTTTCCGGTCCGGTCTGCCTGACGAGAACAGGATGTGCTTGCGAGCGGCATGTCTTTGATCTTTTACCAGCCGGTGAACAAATGCTCTTTCATAAACTTGTCGAAAATGACATCCTAGAGCAAAAATAATTTCAAAATCAAAATCAGCGCGTCAAAATTAGTGAAATGACTCGCGAGTGACTTATTTTGTTGCTGTATTTACAAGATAAAATAATTGT
>JBCEWB010296797.1:0-22416 GCA_039654565.1 Peronia peronii
AGGAAGGAATAATATAGCTAACAATATATGTGTGTTTGTGTGTGGCTGATCTGATGGTGATGTGTGAGGAAATGCCTGGTAACGGTGGACAGGTGAGGGTGGGGGTGGAGTGTGTGGAAAAAGTGTGATGATGACTGGCTGTATATTATAATTATGTGTGTTTGTGGGGTGGGGGGCGGTAGGAGAGATGAGATAAATATTATTAAATATGTATCGGTTTCTACATTTTAAGAAAATCAGTAGTATCTGTGACATTTGATCTGGTCAGGACGCCCGTTAGTTATGTCAGCATCCCCATCTTCCCCGTGTTGAACAAGTTAGGCCGTGATGTTTAAGGCCATTCCATTGGAAAATATAGAGGTCGTTAAGTTATATTAAAGGGGCTCACGGATAGAAAATCATTGATTTGGTGTTTTTTTTTTTTTTTTTTTAAATATCATGTTTTTTACTTTTATCGTAAAGATGCTGCGATGTGTCGACTAGTGAACAACATAAGGTTTGTGTTAAAAAAAAATTAAATTAAAAAATCTGAAAACGTCGAAAATGTGGTCTGAAAATATCCAGACTCCCCCCTCCAAAATTTACCACATTTGTCAATGGATATTCCCCTAGTGTTGGACATTTTTATTGTTACTGTTATTATTATTATTTTGCTGATATTAACTCTAACAGTTTATTCATCATCAAAATCGTACAATATGAGGACCGTACCACTATACTGCTTTTTGCAAGGAATTATTCCCCAGTGCGAAATGTGATAAGCGAGTCCTCGAACAAATGGGCCTTTTGACATAATTTATAGGTTCAAGATGTGGACATGTGTGATACATGTAAAAGAAAAGAGAAAAAAAAAAAGAAAAGAAAAGTTTGGAAAGACAGGATGGAGTTCGTATATTATATCACATTGACAAGCCCACTTGCAAGGGAATGACATTTATGAGGAGTTTCTACGACGCTAGGACTCATGGCTCGGTAACCATTGCTTGTCGCAGGAGAATAGTCGATAATTTATTGACATCACTTTTCACCTCCTACGCGTCTGCCCGTATCAACTCGGGCATCTTATTCTGAAACACATACACTGATATATATATATCAGAATATATATATGTAGTGCGATCACATTCTGGCACATATTGCTATATATATATTTCTCAAACATTCATGTCTGCGCATCTGTGGACTTGTGGATTTGCTGTGGCTTTTCCACATCCCCACGCCCATTGCGGCTTGCCGTTTCAGACACATACAGTTAGCTTTTCATTCCTAGATCTTACCAGCTGAAAACAAGGGCTGTTTCTGAGTGAAAACTTGGAAAAACAGAGAACAGTTTCCCATTTTACACAAGTTCGTTTCTCTCTCCCTTAATCTGTCAGTAGCAGCAAACCTCTGATAATTCGTGGTTTTTCCACGAATCATGGCGTAACGCAAACATCTTATCACTCCTGCTTAGAACTTATCAGCGGTTAAACACAGACGGTCTTTGAGAAGGAAATCGGTGAGACGTAGAACTACTATCTTACTGAATTTGGCACACTTATCTCCCTGCCCTTCTCTCTCTCTCCCCCCCCCCCCCCTGTTTTTCCTCTCTTCCTCTTCCCTCTGACCCTCACCCTCAGTCTATCAACAGAAACACATCCAGTACGTCATCTTTCGCGACTGATGACGTCATGCAGGTGAAGACAGCCGAGGTTGATTGATGGACTTCCGTGTTTGTAGGTAGGAAACTGTTCATTATCATTGGGCTATCTCCTCACTGGTCGGTGACGTTGGGCAAGTTCACCGGTGCAGTGCAGTCTGTTTTGACATTTCATAATGTGACACGTTTCTACTGCTCAAAGAATGTAAGCATGAATGAATGCATGATCGAACAGATGGATGAATGGATGGATGGATGGATGCATGAGTGAATGAATGAGTGAATGAATGACCGAAGAAATGAATGGTTGAATGAAAAAAATGGATGGATGAATGAATGGACGAATGAAGAAAGAAAAAGAAAGAAAGAAAGAAATTGGCAGATAGTAGAGCGACAGTTTCTGTCAGTGACAACGACTATTTGAAGAGCCAGCAGCGACAAGTCACTCCATTCTTATGATACCATTAAGTCTCAGTCCACTATCAGTTCATCTTAAGACAGTCCTGTCACCTCCGGCTATGTAGACTCTGTTATAGTACAACTGTATGCATATGACATAGAAAAGAGTGCGACCGTCCATGCGTTTCGAATCGGGCATAGATCTAGTTATTGGTTGTTTTGATGAACTAAGGGGTGGGGTGCGAACTTTGGGCCTCACAGACCAAGATAGTTACTGTTGTCAAACGGACCTAACTGCATTTATCTAAATCTATATTAAACTATGGTGACCCCAAGCGTGCAGTCATTGCAGAAGCGGTAGCTGAGATCTAACAATCCTCGCTCAGGTTCGACCTCAGGTATGGCCCTAAATAATAATAACTTGTTCTTATTCATAAATTAGAAATAGATTTGGTTGATTCTGGAGCTGTGGATATTATATTGAATATTGTCTTTTCGTAGAATCGTTATAACTCTTGTGGGGTCGATTTGTGATTAAAAAATACTAATAATAATGAACTTCTTCAGCTCTGCATTCCCGGTGTTGTGGTGAACTATTCTGGTATCTGCAAAGAATCGTTGCCTTTTGGACTTGTTTAATCATTGGTTGCGGCGGCAATTCCTTTATCCCTCCTCCTCCCCCCTCCCCCCCCCCCCCCCAACTTTGTTTGAGTCCTGTGGGCATTTTGTTTTTGACATTTTTTTGATATGGACATGTATATATGTTTTTATTTTTAAACGTCTTGCGGAATAGATTTTTTTTTTCTCCTCTCAAAATTCTTGTATTTTTATATTATATTACCCTTTTTTTTTTATTCAAGGTTAGAAAATGTATATTTTGATTTTTCATGGCACTAGATGCGGATGACGTTACATTTAGGCCACCTGCAAGTAATAAAAAAGAAAGAAAAAATTAAGCAGAATTAGAAAAAAAAGTGTTGTTCGTTATGTGTATAATCAAGGGACAAAAACTCGTGATCGTTTTCATCATAGTCTCGTTAATTATGAACCATTTTATCCTCTCTATCTTCCTTCCCACCCCATATTATCTCAGAACACAGCGGTAAATGCTAAAATGGAAGGTTTTATGTCGCTGAGTGACTGGATTCTTTCTCAAGAGTTTTCTCAGAGTTCTTTCCTGCAGTTTAGAAAAAAAAAAGTCTTGTAATAGCAAAGTTTTCATCTCGAGGTCTTTTTTTTTTTTTTTTTATACAGATACTTTAATGTTTGAAGTGTTATCTAACTGGGTAGGTTTTTTCGTCTTGAGGTCTTTTTTTTTTCTACAGGCACTTTAATATTTGTAAAGTTATTTGTAATTCAGTTGTGCAGTAGGTTCCTCTCGAGGTCTTTGTACATAAGTGTTTGTTTTTGCTCCGGGGTATAGCAATGGCTGGGTTGAGAGATGGGACCAAAAAAAAAAAAATGGAGCCAAACGTGTAGCTCGTGACTGCCAGGACAGAGTACGGATGTTCTTCTTGTCTTCTTTATATTTCTCCCTGTTTTGGTTTGATTTGGACTCGTTCATGACTGCCAAAATCAGGACTCGTCCTGCACAGCATACAGACTTACAGAGTCAGCGCGGTAGTCTTAGGTCGGAGAGTTGTAGATGTTTGCTGTTCTTTGATCATGCTGATTCTGTACTAATATTATGTTAGTGCCTTGTGGTGGGCTGACTTCTAGGCGAACATAGTACCGTGCGCCTAGGCTGACATCGTCTTAGCAAAAAAAGAAGAATTTCCAAATCACAGAGCGAGACAATCCTCTCTTGCTTCCAAAGATAGACCAATATTTTATCCTCTGCAAATTTTCAAAATATATTCTCCCCCCCCCCCCCTCCTCTCTCTCTCTCTCTCTCTCTCTGCCATCCTCATCATCCATCTTCTGCACAGGTGTGTGTGTGTGTGTGTGTATAGAGGAGGGGAGAGGGAGAGGATGGAAGAGGGTATGTGTTTTTATGTGCATGTATCGGATAGATGGATATGTAGCTAGGTAGATAGACAGATTTTTAGATAGGTGGATAGGCAGGAGATTGACAGACAGGTAGGTAGATAAATAGTTAGGAGGTAGGTAAATAGGTAAATTAGGTAGATAGGTAAGTGGGTAGGTAGGTATGTAGGTAGGTAGGTTGTAGCTTTTTTGGTCTTTTTTCACCACGAACAATGAGGCTTTCAAGGGCATGCGGTACAAAATGAAACAAATGAACGGCGGCATCTGGCATGTAAGATTAGCTATAATGTTATTCATGTCATCTTCGCCCGTCACAAATCACTTACACAATTTGTTTCGTGGCAAATACTTTTGTCATGCACACATCTGTTTTTCAGACCAGTGAGGGGGCTTTGTCATTTGACACAATAGTTACAGCTGTTGCCACAGTTCTGTCAGTTGTTATCTGTCATGACGTGTCTTCCCCGCTCCGGATATTATAAGTTTTTCAGTGCTAAAAGGGCGTTTAATACTTCACCAAAGGTTACTTCCGCTTTCTCAAAGCGGGTTGACTTTCCTTGAGATCTGGTCTTATATTTGCCAGCCGCTGTTTCCTACAAGATAGATAGAAAGAAAGAAAGAAAGGAAGGAAGAAAGAAACAGAAAGAAAGAAAGAAAGAACAAAGAGAGAAAAAATGGGGTAAAAACTTTTCAAATGGTTCTCTATGCGTGGCTTTCTGACGGAAAGGAACTTGCTTATTCCGAAAGGTTTCCTTTTCAGGTTCAGATAAATCATCGCATTATCCGACCCTGTACTGACAAGAAAAGCAATTACACGTCATTTAATTACATTCTGAAATATCTTAGCGAGTTAATGATGACGTTGTCATTTGTTGTGTATCTGGCACATACGTGAAAAGAAATGTCATAGGATCACATATTCAATGCAGAAACTGTGTGGGAGTAATGTGATCCGATCGTTAATGGATTATTTAATGTTTCCGACCGCCCACGTATCGAATATCAAGTTCCCGTTCAAGTATATTTGTATCAAATGTTGCGTGGTAATGTTGCAAAATCGGCCTTTTAAAGCTTCAGTCGAGATGAGATGAATAGTTATCAATGTGCAGAGATGGCAGTCCCAACTATAACTTTTTATAGGCCATTAGTATGAGGGAAAGAAGATGATTATGAAAATGCAGAGATGGCCGTCCCAGCTATAACTTTTTATAACACATTAGAATGAATGAAAGAAAGTGGTTATGGAAATGCAGGAATAATAGTCAATAGTTGTCAAAAAAATATGAGTAGGCGAAGTTAGTCATAATGGCATATATAGTCTTGCTAATTTGGCATAAATTCTTTCTAGATAGTTCTATTGATTCGTAAGCAGAGCAGTTATCCACTATTTAATCTTTCCATTTGGCCAAAGCTCCGGCTCAGTGGCTTTTGTTTTGTTTACCGGAAAGCCTCTGTTGAAATGCGTGAATGTCGAAGTGCAGACATCATCAGCATCAACACACGATCAGCACCAACACAGTTACCATCACCCTCGGCACCGAAGAGATCGTTGTTACCTCCCATCACCATCACCATCTTCACTATCGCCACCAGTATCATGTGCTTCAACATCATCATCATCATTTTATAGCAACGTCTTGAAATGTAGGACGTGGACTGCCAACCGTTGACTAACTTAATATATGAAAAGAAACAAATAACAGTCTGGAGAACTGATAAATTCAAAATTGAATATAGTGATGGAATTCGCCAAATTGTCAGCCCAGCTTTGTCAGGGTAACAAGCAATCATCATCGTTATCATCATTACACCATCAGTATTAACAACAGCAGCAAGAGTAACAGTAGCGACAACAAAAAATAGTTCAAGCTGATTGTTTTAGGAGTTTCACACTACTAACGAAACCCTCACGTTATCATTTACCGTCCAAATATATCAGCGGACTAGGATATCTGGCCGAGTGCCCGATGGATGTCTAACGCTGTTTTGCCGTTTATAAAGTTAAGCGTGAGGCGAGAGACTAATTCAGTTGTTTTTTTTTCAATCATAGAAGAAAATATTTCTTTCTTTTTCTTTTTTTTCTTTTCTTTTTTTTCTTCTGGCCTGTAGTTTAATTTGGACGGCCTGTCGTTAAGCTGTGTCGGTTGAGAAAGCCTCATCTGCTAGGTCTGAAGACTCTCAGCAGGTTGTCTCTGTTGATGGTGCTAGAAAGTCCTCATCTGGTTTGTCACGCATTGCCGATGTCAGGCTTATGCTCAGATATGGAGACAGAGAGAGTGAATGAGGAAAATGGGGAGTAAGGAGGATTATAAAGGGATGAGAGGGGAGGGAGAGGAAGTGGAACAGAATGATGTGTGCTGTATCAGACTGAAGATCCATTAGTGTGACGTCTCTGTCGTGTGTGACAGTCGCAGTCTGATGGGCAAGACAACTAATGGGCGACGGCGTCATGATGGCATGCGTTTTGTATCAGATTAATATATTTTTTCGTATACTTTGGTCTTCTTTTTTAGAATGTCCTCAGTCCTGGGCTGGCAATATTGGTGTCCCACACTACGATCCACTCATTTTAGATGCCAGCATCTGTATCATAACCTGTTCATCTTCTCTTTACCTGATGCTAAGCGCAGTCTGTCTGACCCAACTGGCGATTTTGCTTTTCTATATTCACATGATTATGATGTCTTTCCATCTGGCTTTCTTGCACAAAGACAACTGGCGATATTGATCCCCCGCCCTCTTCACACACACATACACATAACGGGTTACGGCCTTGGTAAGCCTTTCAACCTCCTAAAGGTGGTTGTCTCGGCCATACAGATAATCAGACAAATATTACAGGCCGTGCAAAGCTGCGTACTCCTGAGCACTTCCTTTTTCCATATCACAAAGGGCTGTTTTTCAGGTATTTTAGATCCCATTCCTCCCGCATCCTCCTCAGGACAACAAAAAGGTCTCAGGTTTTGGCTGTTTATTCCTCTCTTTGAACCAGGCGATTTTGTGAGTTTCACTGGGCAAACTTTGGTCAGTTTGTGGCCGATCGTCTCGAGTTCATTGCGAGAACCAGCTGTGATTCTAGTGCCATAACTTTTACAACCGTAGTGTGTGTTGTTCAAGTAGTCGAGAAATTGGGAAAAGGCGTAGAACTAGAAGAGGTTAGGGGGTGAGATGAGGCTGTAGACGGAGAAATGCATGATTATTGATGCGCATGTCATTTGACTTTCAAACATTACAGTTTATATAACCGATGTCTCATTTCCAGAGGAACGTTTAAACAATGTCCATTCTATGTCTTAAGATCCTGCTGCATGTTTCGCTTGTGGGCCTTTCCTAGGGGGAGGGTGTTGTACAATTTGAGTGTCTCCGACAAACGTCACTCGGTGTAATCACTGTAACAATGCGATAGAATCTCCAACAGGGCTCCGTCTTTTCAGTTCGTTTGTGTGTGTGTTCGTGTGTGGACTGATGCTTACCTAACTGTGCTTTCTTTTACTTTCTCTTTATTCTGTGGCCGCAAAGATCTCGATGCTACAAGTTAGAGGATGCTGGCGGACTCAGCGTGACCGTGCATACTGTAACTGCGCCAGGAAATGAAAACAAAAAAACTTTTATACAATTTCCATTTTTACATCTGTTGATCCTGGAGTAAGATAATGTTCAGGCACTGCGCCATCATAGTCATCGTCATCATCATCATCATTTCAAAGAAATTTGTGGACTGAGAACATAATCTGTCAAGACAACAAGTTTGCAGAAATAAATAAAAATATGCACAAATTAAAAGAAAATACAAAAACAAATCCTACTAAGGCCAAATTTTCTAACCTGTTTGGTTCTTGGACAGGACATCATCATTACCATTATCATTATCAGATACCAACGTTTTATCATTTTCTTTCTGCTAAACTGGTGTGTTACCACTGTGTGTTTGACTTTCCATTTTGCAGGTCAGTGTGTGGCTTTCAGTGCAAAGCACCACTTCCACAAAGCTTGACAACTCAGTCAATCATCTTACGTCAACAACAGACCAACAAAGTGACCACTGAGACTGATATCTGATCCAAGTGCCTGACCAGACCAGACTATACAAATTGAATTGACTAAAGGTAAGTCTGGAGTTAAATAATATGTCGCTCATGCATCTATTGTACTTTGACAAACAAGTCTTTTCAGTATAGTTTATTTGTTTCTCCACTTGTTGAAATATAACTTTCCATAATATTAAAGGTCAATCTATTGCACGACTTCTTTCTCTAACAAATTAATGCATTTTATTTGCTAAATATTAAAGGAGATGTCGCAAAACTTACTCTCGATTTTCTCCAAATGGAAGTTTGTTGGCAACAGGGGTTTTGTCTAAGTACGTTAAAATTTGGGCTCGGTGCTTGATGCTGCTGATGTTGATGATGTTGCAAGCGGCTTAAGCTATGTTCACGCACAAGAATTGTGGGCTTAAGACTTACTATAGTAAAGGCTACGCTATACTTAGAATGAACCAATTTGACAGTCAGCCAAATCATCTCCCTTTGCTAGGTATGTGAGGTTTAACAGAAACTTTGGTAAACCGAGATAACCACCCCAGAGGAAGTTGAAAGGCGTAGAAAAACCAACGTTGTAAAGGAGTTGGGGGAGGGGGGACACTTATGCTATTGATATTTGATACATATACAAATCTGAAAATATTTACCATATGATTTTTTTTTCTTGTCATTCATTTTTAATTATTTTTTTTTGTAATATTATTATTATTATTATTATTATTATTATTATTATTATTATTTTGCGCTTTTCAAACAGCATTAGCAAAACTGATTGTTTGTCCTTCTTTACCTTGCATGCATTATACGGCATTATCTAGTAACAGGAAGTAACTTAGCTGGCTGTAAAATTGCTAATTCTAAACACGCATAATAGCAGCATATTCAAGTCCAAGCTACTTGGTGACGTTCTTTAAATTGATCGAACTGTCTAAGTGGTTTGTAAAGACACCAAACGACCAGGAGATGGAACACTTCATGACACAAAGCCTAGAATAGCGGTCGTTCTCTTTGTTCAGGTAGCATGTTGGTCTGTGAAGTTCACCAACAACACTCTTCGACAAAGCAAGATTGGTGTCAAAAGATTCAAGTAAGGATAATATGAATGTGACAGTTCTGACCTCCTCAAAGATCTTTCTTTAAATTGAAGCTTCAGCTCTTTATCAGTTTTGATAAATCTGGCCTGGATAGGAATGGATTACCTGGTCGTCGATCGTTGCATAAGGGCAGGTAATTTTCCTTTCAAAACGGGCACAGAATGGGAGATACGGAGGAAGACGGTCAAATGTTACTTCCTGGTTGATAGCTAAAAGTATTTGTCGAAATGCGTCATAATGGCCGTATTTCTAATACGACAGGCACGAAGGCAGTGTAAGAAATTCCTGGGTATGTTGTAATGAAGGCAACAATAGTATTGATGGATTTTTAGCAATCGAACACTCATAAATATTATAGGCTAAATAAGTCGAGATGAGATGAAATGAAATAAACTTTCTTGTCCTCAAATGGATTCACACACGCCCACACATATGGTCAAAAATATTCGCATAGCATTAGAACAAGGCAGATTCAAGAAACATTGCTTCAGCTTGACAGGTGTACTGCAGCTGATGGCAGAAATGAACTTCTGTAACGCTCATGGTTAATTCTTACATGCAATAAACGCCCAATTCTTTCGAAATGTTTCGGTTGATTATAACATGCATAGTGGTTACATAGTCTTACCAAATTGTGGTCAGCTTTGATATACAGGCCTCCTGCTATATATAGGGCGTCGATATGCCCATGGTTTCCTCTGTACATGTACATTGTAAAAATTGTCTGTAAATTTCGAGTCATTTGTCGTGAATGTATCATCAATTTACCGTATAATTTGGGGCAAGATTTTTGTTTGCTGTAATTTTACGGCACACGTTTAGCATTTTTTGGGTGCCAAATTGTAGTCGAAATTTGACATCATAGCCTAGCAAGCATTTGACAGCAAGACATCGTTTTGCTTTAATTTTACGGCATCACTGTGGTATTTTTTGGTGCCAAAATCTGCCATATTTTTGCTTGAAAATTATTTTCATGGTACATGCAGGTGATATATGACTCCAGATTACTATACTTTCCGTCATACGTCTTTGGTTTTTCGAAAACAGCGTGAACTTCTGTATCCTGCTATGTTCCATCAACAGGAACAGATGTCGTGTTCTGCTCTGTTATTCTTCATTAAGCTTTGAAGAAGTCAAGTGGCGAGTACATATCAGACAAAATGATTGACTTCAAGATACAATATGGGTCGAACCACTTTGAGAAATCGGAAGGCAAATTTGATGACATAACTATAGCGGCTATTGTAGTTCTTGGGAAGTAATTGAGTAGGTAAAGATCCACAGATATTTTTCAGTCAGCACAAAAATATCCAATATCTGTCTCTTGTGATGATCAGAAAGAACTCCAAACTATGGGTTGCTTGGCACATTATCAGCATTTGGCCCAAATGTCAGGAAATGGCTGTCGTGCACTATGACATGTTTTCTTTGTGCCCTGTACAACTTCGTTCGTCTCTGACACTAGACAGTGAAATGCAACTCTAGACGGTTTTGTTAATTTTTCACAGCCGTAGGTTGGGAACGATTTTTTGTACTTTCTGTAACTGCAGATTAATGAACACTCAGCAGTGGAAATTCCCAGAGAGTTCCAATATTGAGGCACATTTGTGATTGTAGGCGGATAAAAATAAAGTGCCGAAATACCGATCTGTCTTACATTTTCTAACGATAGATACCCTGCTCCCCCCCCCCCCCCCCATACACACACACACACACCCGCATCCGCACACACACACTCCGCTTCCTTCATGTCCATCCATGAGACTTTAAGAGCACGAGACGTTGGCATAGTTGAGCTTATTCCTTCTATCCATTTCAATCCAGCACAGCGTAGAGTCATAAACTGGATATACCATACTAATGGAAGTGTATTCATGGAGATATGACCCATTGCCAAATAAGAGAAAATCCTATAGATCACGTGATACAAGTAAGAAAAATAAGCATTTTGCAGATCTCTCTAATCAGTGTAGTGAATATAGCATATATATGAATAACTTAGTTATGAGCACGTAAACGTTCAGAGCAGTTGGTTACAAAAAACTATTTTTTAGTCAATTGAATCGTTAAATCATAGTGTAAATTAAGTGACAAAAATCTGTCATGAAATAGAGCATCGAAGAGTAGAGTAATAAAATATGACAGAAAGCTAGTGAATGTTGGGTTTTCACATCAAATGCTATAAGGCATGTTAAAGTTCTTTATTCTTCGGTAAAATTTACTTCAACGCAGACTTGATGAACATGCTATGCATTTAAAAAATGTTTAACTTAACGTACGTTTTCCTGTCAAACTCATGGCAAATCCCAGGTAATGAGGATATGCAGTATCTTTATTCAAATAAGTTCCGATATTTCTTTTTGGTGTTCGACAAAGACCTGTCGGTTGTGTGGGAGTTTTTAAAACAGTGGAAAAAGCGCTAACAGGTTATGGTTAACGACTCTGTTTTTCGAATCTTGATTTCCTGTCAAATTATAGTATGAAAGTGACATCAGACTGAGAAAGCGGAAAACAGATTCTGCACCATTATTTTTTCTTTATTTGTCAAAAAATATACTGGAAAAAGAAACTTAATGCAGTGAGACCATGTTTGATAAATTATCGAGCAATTACAAATTTATTGTTGTTTCGAAGATACAGCCTGGTGAATGTGACACCATCCAGTGGAAATTGTCATGATAGATTTCAACAGTCCTTGCTTGGCAATAGGTCATATATGAATGCGGGTATATTAAGAGTCATCTATAAGTGTCAACAAATAAATGTGGTGTCGGTTTTTTTTCATCGGTGATGTGGGCACCTGCAGATCTTTCGTGTTTCCAGATGCCGAGTCAAGCCAGAGCCGGTTACTATGATCGTGATCTGGTTCAGTTCGTTTTCAGCTACGTTTCAAGCCGTCGACCAGCTGAATGTTCAGAAGAGTCCACTGATTGCTTAACTTGTTGTTATTTGTAGTTTGGAACATGGTAAAATATGATCATCAGGCAATCAGTGGTACGATCATGTTTTACCATGTGCCAAACTACAAATAACTGTTACAAGTTAAACAATCAGTGGAGACAGGGACGATAGGGACCTGGACGTACCAAAAGAAGAATAGCAAGGGACCACGAGTGACCAAAACAGCTTTTTTTCTTTTAACGGAAAAACGGATTTTTTTAAAAAGGAAAAACATGTTTGTTTGTTTGTTTTTTAAAAAAACCCGTCGAGATAACCTCTACTGAGAGGTTGAAAGAAGTATACGAACGTAACGTAACAATCAGTAGTAGCCTGGACGCCTAGGTAACAGCACATCAATGCGTTGAATCTGCGAGACAAAATGAACGATAATGAATGGCTTTCGCGGAGTTGAGAGCAAAAATAGGTTAACCTATAGAGACAAACACTGTAAATATTTCTAATTTGCACTAAGCCACGAGGCACTGTATAGCGAATACTGGAATGTGTTCACCATTTCACATTGTTCGGTTAAGTTTGAGTAATAGAAAGTTTTGAGGCCAGCGGAAATGGAACACCAGTCGTGATGTGACATGTGGTAACTTAGTAGCTACATGTATAGATTACATTTTGGAAATTTGTATGTGTGAGTGAGTAAATGTTTTATTGAGTAATGTATGTGTGTGTGTGTGTGTGTGTGAACAATATGTATGTATGTTAATGCGAATGTGTGTGTTGGAATGAATATGTATGCACGTGGGAGAGAATATGTGGGTTTTTATTTTGTGTGAATGAATATCTGTGTATGTGACTGAATCTGTGTGTGACTGAATATATGTGCATAGTCATGTGAGTGTGTCTTGTGGTGTCATCGAAGGATCGATTCTAGCCTGAAATATTCTAGCATCGCCTCGTGAAGGGCGTAATCTATGTGTATGACTACAGTATCTATATTTAAAACGCAGCATCACCCGGGCTGGTCTTTCCCATGACCTTTCTTTCACCCGTTGCTAATTTAGTAGCATCACACGTGGCAAACTTGAACTCTTTCTTGAAAAAAAAAAAGGATTAAAAAGAGCGAGTTTAAAGTGGAAGAGAGAGAGAGAGAGAGAGAAAGAGAGAGAGATGAAGAGGGAAAGGATTTGGGGAAGGGGGGGGGGTAAAGAGAGACTTCGTGTATGTGTGCTTGTCTGATCTGAGGATAAAGATTGTCTGTGACATTGTTAACAGATGTGATTATTTCTGGAAATGCCATGTTTTTCACGCGTATTGAGCGAAAGAAGATGCGAGAAATCGTTTGAGTGTAGAAACTCCCGGATTTTCACCCATGTCGAGTAAAAGCTACAGCAGGGAAGTACCCTGACTTTCACTCATGATGATAAGAGAAATGTTCTCAATTTTGCTCCGACATTTATTATTATTATTTTTTTTTGTTTGTAGCCTAGATAACTCACATTGAAATGAATAAAGTTTCGAACTATTACGGTTAACCAACCTTGACTGCCAGGATGTAGATAACCAACTTTTAATTGCTGGAGTGCCGTTAGTTAGCCTCGTGCTATTAGGATGCAGATTGTCAGCGTTGAACAATTAACGTGTAAATCTTCAAATTATTACAGAGCAATTAGCCCACCTCGAACTATTACAGTGCAATGACATACATGGAACGCTAACCAATGCGCTCGTTCTAAAACTTCACGTGACCAGAGACCTGAACACATGGAAAATGAAATGGGGGTATTGTAAACAGTGGCGCTAAATGTCAGACTACAATGGACTCATTCTGAATCTTCTTGTGATCACGTAATAGTTGTGATCAACACCCCTTTCGTTTGACATCGTGAGGTGCCACAAGGTAGAGATACTCCCGCTCCTTTGTTTGCACTGTGGAACACATTGCATTGGGAAGTTTTCATATGCGGACATTCCGCACCGAGCCCATTAAAACTACGTGGAAGCCTTGGCCTATTCCATCTCTCTTCTTGTCCTCTGTATTTTTGTTGTAAGACTAATAAGTTGTACAGTAACGGCCCATGTTATATTAATTAATTTGTTCCGACCAAACGAACGACTGGAAATCCCCCGTTAAATTTTAGTAGGGAGTACAAACACTCCAAACTGTTCACTACCATTGACATAGAAAAATACACAAGAAATGTACGGGACCGGTGACAATTCGTCGAATCTCCTAGAGGAGCGGTAACAAACATCAGTGAGTGTTCTATTCTTAGCAGGGAGATGCAAACATGCAAACACTCCGCGGGGGATTTCCAGATTTTTTGCTTAGTCGAATATGAACTTTTGTCCACGGAGCAATGTGTATAAGCATGTATAAGCAAGGAACCAAGTTTTGCCCCCATCATGTGACCACTCACCAGATCAAACACACGGAACGTTTAGCATTATCACGTAGTCACTGGGAGACTAGGAATAAGTCCATGGAATGCAATCGTGTCATCTATTATTGCTGTTGTCATTTTTCGGGTTGTTGATGTTGGTCGTTGTTTGACTGGTTCAACACCGAAATGTTGCTGAGATAACGAAGATCATTCCCAGCTGTGTTGGTTCTGCCTTACATTTCACTCATTGACCTCAGAAGTCTGGCATGATCCCAGCTCGTGACTTCAGAATTCGGAGGTCGCGATCTGGAACATAACAAGCTTTCTTTCTATTCTGGTCGTTAATGGCGAATCACATTGATAGATCGAAACACAAGTTATTATTGCTATTATTATTATTATTGTTATTATTATTATTGTTATTATTATATTATGGTCTTACTGAATTGGTCATAATAGTTTGTTCCTCTTGTGATATTTGATGTGTATATGACATAGTCCCTAGAGCCTCATTAGATTTTGCCTTTAAAATAACGTATCTGAGTCTTCAGACGTGTGTTATAATGGAGTGTATTAATTTCTCACATACTCCCAGTCTCTATGGGACAAAAGCACGTCAAATTTGCTATGCAAAACAAGAGGGAGTTGTCATGAGCTAAGCAGCTGCAAGCGCTCTTCAGAAGGAAGCTCTTGACCTCCTTCCTGTTATAAGAACTAGGCATTGTTCGCCTTAAAAAAAAAAATGCTTACATTGGGTCCTCGTTAAGGAGTTCATCGTGTTCAACTAGCTTGTTAAATGACGACAGATATCATAGTCAGAGTGTGGCTACCTAGTGATCGAGGCGTAATTCTCGATGTTGCTTCTAAAGATAATGTTCGTGTCTCTTCACAATAATTTTACGGAAAGGAAAAAAAACTGTGTCACGAAGTCACTTAAAGTCATGCATCTCTCGACAATGCCCCCAGTTTAGCAGAGAGTTTGCTCATATAACTGCATCTCTTTCCGTCAGTTGTACCGGTTTCCACCTTTTCGTGAGATGACTCTTCTCTGTCCTCAGCAATTGGACTTTGGAAGTGCATGTCATATGAGGGAGTGGCGCCCATTCTTGCTTTTCCTTGGTGGATTATTGTTTCCAAAATTTCCTTATTATTTTTCACGTTGTTATTAAATCTCTAGACCATTGCTCTCAGTCTCTCTATTGTTAGTCATAAGATAATTAAAGAGCACACATGCCTGAGCTCATTACGCACACTCCATGTATAGAGTTGAGCCTGTCCATTGTTTGGTATGGAAATTCTCTCCACTGTTCACGTTAACTGGCAAAAGAGAAATATACTTTACTACTTGTGTGAGAACGATCGCTTGCCAGTACATATAACCAGAAACCTCTTGGACGCACTTATAAATCATGGCTTATGACATTGTGATATGAAAACAACGATGTGCAGGCAAAAACCTTCCCTGGCATGAACATATTTCAGCGGTCTCAAGTGTGTCAAGCTAACAGATTCGGACTTTGGTATCTATTACCTCGCCTCTTTGGGACATGCTTTCGGGTCAATCATCGGCTTAAACGTGTTCCATTTCCGGCGAATGTATTGGCTTACTTTGTCCTGAAACATTCCGCCGACAGCGATGACCTGTTTCACCCAAATCAGGGATCTCAAACTTCCTTATACTTTAGATTGTAATCAGATTCCGTGACTATCATTGTTTATTCGCTTACCAAGGATTTCACAAAATAAATAAATAAATAAATAAATTGATAAATAGATAAATAAATAAATAAACAAATAAGAAATAAAATAAAATAATAATAATAGTAATAATAGTAGTAGTAGTAACAATAATAATATAAAAAATATATTAAAAATTTATGAATCTTTCACCTGCTTCAGTTCGTAAAGCATAGGCCTATTGGAAGGATATATCGTTGAAAACAAAGGATTAAGTGTCCTACTTTTTCATGTAAACAAATTGCCATGCCCGGTAAGTGCTGCACTAGCAACTTTATTGACACGCGGATAGTCGTGATAATGTTACACATTCGTCGTAATCTCGGAGCGGGTCAGAAAGTGTAGCGTACAAAGTCAGAAGTTGTTATCTGGCAAGAAGAAAAATCCTATTTCCTGTACTAGTCTTTTTATAACCTAAGAAAACATGTCTTTACTGATTTTGAGACGGAGAGTGAGAGAGGGATTGAGAGGGGCTGAGGAGGATTTATAAGAGGTGGGATGAAAGATGTGCTCATTCTGAGGGATTAAATTTTGTCATGTTTGAAGTGTTTGGTTTAATGTTTGCAGACTACAGATATTGAAGAGATGGTCAGTTTGAAAAATGATTTGTATTATCATAATTTGTTTCATCGACCTTCATTTTACACTATCCTATGCTGTTTTCAAGTACAGTAATTTACTAATATTATAATATTTTCACGTTCTAAGTTTAAACATAGGAGATTTCACACTGAAATCTAATTAAATTCTAATCAGCCTCTCTAGGCTGACATTACAAACTAAGGCCGACATGTCTGTTGTTTTCCTGGACCTGCACGTTAAGTTCATCATGCAACGACGAGAACCATAAACACTGTCCGCAACAGCAACAACAGCAATCTTCATGTGCAGTCTTAACAGTCAAAACATAATATTAGCATCATATGACAATATCAACAATAACAGCAGCAGCGATAAACAGTAACAAACAAACAAAAAACATGAACAATGGAGACGTAGAATTGTCTATGAGATGCTCATCTGTCTTGTTTATATCGGTCCATAGCCTGGACACAACACAAATTATTTTGACTGAATTGGACACTAATCTTTTTTTGATGAGTGTGGGAGATAACCATTAATCAATAATATTCATATAATTCTTGTGTTTGTGATTTTGGAAGCTGAGAATGATAAAACGAATCATCAGTGCATTTGGAAAAAAATGTGCAGCAAAGATTTCAGCGATGACCAGGCAGGTTTTTATCGAACGAACAGTGCAAACCATCAATCGCCGCAGAATTAAAAAATAATTTTTTTTTGCCTTATTTGTTTGATGGTTCATCAACTTCTGACACCTTTAGTGTTAAAGTCCCTTGAAACAGCATTTGAAATCAGTATTATACATGTTATGTTGGCTCAATTTGATGCTGTACTGCATGTGAAAATTTCAGCAGCATAAAGAAAGATAATGATTTACCATAAAGGGAAAAAAAACAAACAAACAAAAAACAAATACTAACCACCAAGAAAATCCAAACTGGCAGCTGACTTTCTGAATGTTTTTTTGTTTGTTTTATGAATAAATACATATATGCCGTAATTATAATGTTCCTGTGCGTGAAATGTGTGACCACTGAAATTCTCCTTAAAAATATGCTGTAATTTTAATGTACTTCACGGTGATAGGTGTTGTAATTTACCGAACTGGTCCTCCGTTACATCACTCTAACAAGCCACTGAGCTCGACAAAAGTTATTTGTTACAGAAAGCGAGTAATGCTGGTAGATTGTTCCTAATGTTCACAGATGTAAATGTTGTTATGTCTTGTTAGATAACACTTTCAAGACTTATGATCTGCGCGCAGTAATAGTATCACAGAAGATATTCAAAGACCCGAGACCATTCATGACCATGCTAGTTGTCAACTGTTAGCATCCAGAGTTATATCGTATGCAGTACATGGAACTTGCTTATCTATTGATGATATTCGTTTTGTGTTCTCAAGATGTATATTGTGCATCATTTTCGAACTGCAGGTATTGTATGTTGTCAGAAACATAGGACACATATCAGTTGTTATCGTCATGTCCTCCGTTAGTGATGGACAAATAAAGTTACTTGTTGACGAGTGTTTGAGTCCGCTGTTGTATGTACTATATAATTATCAGTGACAGTTATTGTGCATCGCAGTTTTGGCCTTTATCTTTGTTCTTATTTACTTCTTGTTTAGCGCAATTTATTGATGTATTTGAAATGCGTTTATCCAAGTATGAGGCCCAAAGAGAGGTGATGGGACGGTGGGAAGAGGTTCTGCTTTTCGATTGGAAGATGTTTGGAGCCAGATTTCGGATTTGGGTCACTAACAATAGCTGGGATAAATTTTGTCTCTATAGAGAATGGCGAGACTCAATTTTCACTTTGCGGTTAAATGGAGTTTTAACATTGCACATCACTCTTGTAAACCTTTTCTGCTGTACGTCGATATATGAAACTCATCCGGTGTGAAATTTCGAAATGTTAATTAAACGAACAAAACCTCATTCTTTAATTTCGTAAACGTTGATAGAGTTCGAACCCTCTCACTCGTACCAGAAGTAATAGTAAATACAGTTTGCTTCACTTACTTATGAACAACAATAACACCAAAACAGTGAAAAACCAAATAATCTACAAAATAACAAACGTCTTTCAAACAAAACAGAGCATAATACCAGGCCGTAGCCATGACAACGGGAAAACTTTCAAACAAGTGTTCTTACTCAGCCACGCCATTTATATTTTAACAAGCCCTTGGATTGTTAGTGGCTCTTGTGTGAGTGTTCTTGAATTTTGTTTTTTTTTTTTTTTATAAGTGTTCTGGAACTTTCATTTTAAATGACAGCTCGTCCATTTTTTATGGAAATCGATTTATCGATTATTGCTTGAAATACAGTTAGTTGGCTATCTGGCTCTGACATCGATGGTTAAATTTCTTTCCTTGCTAGGAACCAGTCAGGCGTAAGCACTCACATCACTTATGCAGCGCAATTGATAATTCATGTTGTTGTTGTTGTCGTTGTTGTTGTTGTTATTGTTGTTGTTGATTGTTGTTGTTGTTGTTGCTGCTGCTGTTGTTGTTGTTGTTGTTGCTTTTGCGAACAGTGCAGGATGAACTCAGATTATTGTGACATTAGCATTACTGTGCTAATCCGAGAAATTTACAGATAAGATGCATGAAAAATAAAAATGATGAAATTGATAGCATTGAAATTAAATAATGTGTATTCGAGGAAAAAGTATCCGTTTTTCACGTCAGTATCATTTGCATTTTGATGGCACTAATATTATCAGACTGCACCTGTCTTCGAGTTGCAGTGATAAAATAATTCGTGAAGGGATGAAATTGATCCCCATGAAGTTGATTTCGAGAAATGTATGCATTTTTATAGGGCAGAAAACGGTTCGGAGAAAATCGGGTCTCATGGACTTTGTTGTGCTATATCGACAGTTATAGCTTTTTTGTTTGTTTGTGTTGGGATTCAACGGTGCATCAGCACCATTAGGGCTATAATATAGTTAGCACGAAAAAATAGTTAGAAAAGGTTGTTTACTGGTGATCTGACGCGATAGTAAAATTATACCTCTCATTGCCTGTAAACGGTCGATGCGCGAACATCGATGGAAATGAAAATGCCTGCAATAAAAATCATTGATTTTTATGAAATGAGTTTGAAATTTAAAATCAATCAGTTTTACTGTGCAGGTGGTGAGGTGGCAAGCACGGCTTGCCCAGAACGGAGAGGGTAGTTTGTAAAATGGGCAGGTTTATGAACCAATCGATAATGCTCGTATCTGTTACACTTATAAGAGTCGTCAGCCCCCTGGGCTTTCATTTCCCTTATTTGTGAGTGCAATAGTTTACTTACAACATTGTTTATCCCTTTCTCGGGACATCAAAGTAACCTTGGTAACGGAAATGTTGTGGCAGATGTGCTTAGCAACCGTTGTTAAGATGAGGACTCTTCAGTTCTTATTCCTGTCTTGTTTTTATCTTTTCTGAACTCGTTTGGCCACAAAAACCGAAATAATGCTATGATCTCATTCAGACTCAAATGATGCAGCCAGGTAATAGTATAGCAATAACATTGATGGCAATAAGATGAGACAAAATATGATGAGATGAGATAAGATAAACTTTATTTGTCATGAAAAGGAAATTCCATGAACAGTTGATGAGACAAGAGTCTAAAATATTCATGAATTTAAGATAAGCCACACTTACTTGCAGGCAGAAAATATCACAAAATGCATTAGAGCAAGGCAGACTCAAGAAACATTACCTCAGCTTGATAAACTGCTCTGCTGATGGCAGAAATGAGTTTATGTAACCCTCACGATTAGTTCTAACATTGCAATAAACGCCCATTTCTTTGGAAACATACACCCTAGTCTTGTCCCGCGAGTGTGAAGGGGGGAGGGTTCAGTCGGCTCAAAGGTTTACTCGAATAATGGTACTGTCCAGTTGGCATAGAAAACAATAATATACATGTAACTTGTATTATACTGTCATTTAGGTTTACAGACTGATTTCTGGAACAACGATAAATAAAAATCATCACTCCAGCTGTTTCAGCTCACAACTATAGGACGAACGATTGCGGAATCCAGATTAGAAGCTGCGGACAGCAACAATAACAACAACAATAGCAACAGCAAACAGCAAATCTAGATTAGCAACGACAGCACAAACAACAACAACAACAACAGCATTAGTAACAGCAAATCTAGATTAGCAGCAACAGCACTAACAATAACAACAACGACATTACTAACAGCAAACAGCAAATCTAGATTACCAGCGACAGCATTAACAACAATAACAACAACAGTAGTAACAGCAAATGCAGATCAGCAACAGCAGCACTAACAACAACAACAACAACAGCAAACAGCAAATCCAGATTAGCAACGACAGCACCAACTACAACACTAACAAAAACACTCCCCCCCCCCCCTCCCTTCTCGCCCCCGTTTCCCTCTCCTTCGCCTGTTTATTATACTAACAAATTCTCATAAATGAAAAATGGGCTTAATAAATCTGAACATGTTAATAAATAAAATAATATATAGTTATTCACACGTCTATGATTTTGATATGCCCTGAGCCGTGGTTTATAATGATGAAGGAAGTTGTATATATATATCTCCACATTGTTATATGATATGCTTTATTACTCCCTGTGGTGATTAGTGTAATATTGACAACGTCGATCCGTTTAATGCTGCTGCGGAGGTTTGTTGATCACGTTGCCATGGCAACCTAGATTTCCGATCACAACGCACAACTACATGTAGTAGAGCCCCCTGCCGGCCAATCGTTGAGATTTTCAACTGGTCAATGAGAGGATTGACGTCATTCAGTAATCGCTTCCCCATTCCCTCTCTCTGTCACTCTTTCTCTCTCTCTCTGTCACTCTCTCTCTGTCACTCACTCTCTCTGTCACTCTCTTTCTCTCTGTCGTCTCTCTCTCTCTCTCTCTTAGTCAGTTCTGTCTGTCCTTCCTCTGATGCTCTGCTATGGCTACGCGTATTTGGACAAAACGTTCCCCTCATACTACAAATCAGACTTACCTGGTAATCATATACTACGATCCACTGTATATAAAACACAACCTGTCAAAGAGTACAAGAACCTTCAGCATTTTCCACACAAGTTTCGTGGACTTACAGCTCGTACTTAGACGTTCTCTCTCTCCGGCTTTATCTATCTTCCTCTTCCTGTATATTTCTCTCACTCTCAGTCTGTCTCTCCCATTCTGTCTCCCTCCATCCTCTTCTCTCTGATTCTCTCTCACTTTCATTCATTGTCTCTCGATTCACGCCCTCTCTCTCTTTGTCTTTATCCTTCTCTCTTTCTGTCACTCTTTTCTTCCTCTCCGGGCTCATAAAACAGAGAGACGGCAGTGATGGACATAGCCGTGCGGCAAACATGGACCATAAATCTTTACCTCTAATTGGCAACATGTCGGTCGGACAAGACATCTAATTCTTAGCCCTCACCATCTTCCCCCTGCCCTGCTCAGATGTCCTGACCACGTCCATTTCTTTCACCTTCTTTTCTCGCTCTTTCTCTCCGTTTCCTGCCAGGAACAGCGCAGGTATGTATCAGCAAACACAGACAACATGTCTGTATAGATAGATAGATGCATAGATAGATGCATAGATAGATAGATAGATAGATAGATAGATAGATAGATAGATAGATAGATAGATAGATAGATAGA
>JBCEWB010296905.1:0-22416 GCA_039654565.1 Peronia peronii
AATCTCTCCCATGCTCATTCATTCAATGGCTTCTCCAGTATTTTCTGCATGTTTTTCTCTGCTTTATTTTGGCACTTCATTGAAGAACAGAATCATGTCAAAATCAGGTAAATGAACTGGATAAATTGGAAAATTTAATCATTTAAGTTGAACTGTAGAACTGGTTATCCAAATTAAGATCCAGATTTCCACCCAGCACTAGTAAAATGTATAGTTCAATAGCCTACCAGTTTCAACATTTCAGTGTTAAAACAAAAATTGTTATTGTTAAACACTTTTCTGTGCAAAACGCATGTACTGGCTTTGTAAGGGGACACTTATCAGGGGAAATAATTAATAGTAATGATGAGTCAATGTATGGGTCGTCCCCATTGTTCTATGGTGTTTGTTGGATATTAAGAAATTCTGATATTAAAAAATAAAAATACTGGTCCCTTCGAATTCTTAATATCAGAGTTCCACTGCACATGCTTCCAGTTAAAATAGCAATGATGAGGATGATGTTATCAGATTTCACATAAAAAATGTTTTGATGTTTTTATGTCAAATCAGACCCCAGAAGGTCTAGGAAATAATATTTCTCTTTATACCCAGAGGTTATGGAAAATTTAATTAAAAATAACCAGACTTCTTAGCTCAGAAAGCAAACTGCTTGAGGAGTTGCTGAGGATTTGAGGCGGGCTATGAAAAAGTTGTGAGTTGTAGTAATAGATGACAGAAATTATTAAATCATTGCACAATTCACTTCAGCTGGAGGAGCTAAGTGTACAGAACTGTCTCTTTGTTATTCTGAGGAAACACATCTAGCAACACAATCTTGGACTGGAAAAAGCCTGGAAGTTTGTCATGAACAAAACAAAGCAAGCAAAACCCCAAAAAAGTAAAGAACAGATAAAAAATGAACCTGTTGAACATTGACACCTGTCAACAGATTTTTATCTCTGAAAGATGAAAAGAAATAAAAGAAATAAAATATTGTAAAAGATTTGTTAGGAGTTAATGTTTACGTGAGATCTTTATTTAAGGTTATGGATATTCCATACATGCAAGAAAAGAGGAAAAAGAAGTCTCTAGTAGCCTTGTTAAGATGTAATAAACTTTTGGTCCAAAAGTTGTTTGTTCTAAAATCATGTTTCTACCTGTATGGAGAGCAAAATTACCTATTTTTGTATGTGTGTGTTTTTAAAAAGAATTTAGAGCAATCCTAGCTTATGCATCGCAAGCATATTTTTATCCTTATGAATTGCAGCTGTGGGCTCTTTGCTTCTGTTGTACTTGAAATAATTCAAGAGAGGTTTTCTGTAAATATTCTAGTAAAATCTGTGGCAAGCATACATTAGAACTGGGTGAAATGAAAATGAAGAAAGTATCACATTATGTCCTAACTAGGTGTGGAAACTTGCCTTGAGATAGCCAGTGGAAAAAAACATAAATACACAAATCGTGCTTGATGCAGATTTTTGTTTCAGACCCATGCAGAGGCTCCTTTTCAACACTAATTAATGATGTAATCATGTGTCTTGCAGTCCAAGTGATGTTCCTTATTAGATTTGATCGAAAGACTAATTGAGTTAGTGAGGTTGTCCTTTATGTATCATTTTGGCACTTGAAGATGTGGAAGACTGAGTGTTACATGGGGTAATATCTGCCACAGAGATCAGCAGTTAGCTGTTTGTTTTGATCATCACCATAGGAGCACTGATAAATCGTCTCATTATCTTCTTGTACACTTACACGCTTTTTGGTGCAGTGTAACTCGCATAGGGCTGATGTACTGTAAATAGACAACCGAATCCAAATCCCATCACATTGAACATCTGCACAGTCTCCTTGGACATTTGCAACAAAAATCTTGCGGTTTCACATGTCATTAGAAATTATCAGGGCGGAAGTAGAAGACCATTTTTTTTTTATGGGGATCAGCTTTGTTTCATACACCACTAATAAAGCCTGCCTCATTCATTCATCTTAAATTTAACCTTTCTCTTTTGGAGGACGGTGCTTCAAGTGCACCAGGTAGTTTTGATAAAGTGTGGTAAAAAGGGATGCTGATTTCTGCTGGTTAAAATAAATTTGACTTCATTTGAAATGTAAGGTGTAGGCTGCTCAGGTGTCTGACATAGATGGGGAAATTCAAAGTTCTGTTTCCCTCTAACGAGTCCCTCTCACTTGTAGATTGGAAGATTGTATTATTTCTATGAAATTACTTGAAATTGTGGTTGGATTTTTGAATATGTGAAAGACAAGAGATGAAGTCCTGAAGTAATCAGGGATTCCCTAAGCAACAGAGAGAGTATATATGGTCTTACTTTATTCCATTCTTTTCACTGTGTCGATTGACCCCAGATTGGATTGATCCCAAATTGCATGGCCTGCTATACATATGAAATACCATGCTTCCCTCATGTTATATCTGTCAAACTTAAGTGAAGCATTCACAAATAATAGTTACTTCCTCTTCACCACCAATCCAGAGAGGAGTGCTTACAGCAATTCTTGAAAAAATAATTTTTCAAGATTTATTTCAAATTTTTAACATATAGTTTTGATGGAGAAACGTTTATGTAGTAAATTGACATGTGCTTTTGTTCATTACAGGAAATGCAGCATAGGAACAAACTGAATGAGCCAATTGCCTCCTACCTGATCAAACCTGTACAGAGAGTAACCAAATATCAACTACTGCTCAAAGATCTACTTACTTGTTGTGAGGAACACACTGGAGAAATTAAGGTAAGAAATGTTCATCACCATTTATTGCTTATGTTGCGTTAATTTAAGAACCCCTATGTTTACATAAATGTAAACCCTGTTGTGCTTGTTCTTCTTTCATGGTATTTGTAGATTGAGTCCATAAATTGTGGAGAAAATACCAGATATTTAGAGGATGGTTTTGATTTTAAACTCATTATCATACAAACTGTCACAAATAATATTTGTTTTATTTTTTGTTTTATAAGTCGTATAAAGTTTTTAATAAGATGGTAATAATTTTTGGCTTGGTTTTGCATTTGTTTTTTGTTGTATTACGAAAGAAAATGTTGGTGTCTGTAGAAAGTTTGAATGTGAGAAAGTCATAAATGAAATTACTTTTTTTTTGTGCATAGATTGAACTGTATCATTGTTATCATCATCATCATCATTGTATAGAAATGTCTTCCATTTTCAGATGTGGACTGTCAACCAGTAACTAATTTAATATATGAAAAGAAGCAAACAACAATCTGGAGAATTTGTAGAGTTCAAAATTGAATAAACTGATGATACTGGCCAAATTTTGTAATCCTTTTTAATTGTGCTTGAGGGCAGTGAAGAAAAAATGATGTCTTTGATATCATTATTATCATCAACAGCCTTTTAACTCTCAATGGAATATTAGGTCCTCAAACAGGTGGCCTCAAAGCCCTCCCGCCATGTGCTTTTTTTTTTTTTTTGGATTTTGTGCAAAGTCAGTTATACCTTCTTTATCTCAACTTTGACTTCATGTCTCCAAGTATTCCATGGCCTGTCTACACTTTTCTCCCTGTGGTTTCCAGTTTTTAGGCTAACAATACTGGGTTAGTATTTTCTATGGTCTGTAGCCACTTCATTACCGCTTATTTATTCGCAGTTTGGCTTCAACTGGTTTCTAATTTATTGCTTTTGATATGTCTTTAGTGTTATTATCCCCATCTGATTCTGTAATCAATGAATTGTTGTTCTTCTCCCAAACATTTTTTATGAAGGTCTAGTGTTCTCTTACACAAGTCTTGGTGAACTTGCAAGTATCAGAATCTCCTGACTGCCTGGCCTATTTGTATTTCTGTATGGGAACATCTTGCCCTCCTATTCCTCTGTGCCCACAGCTTTCACTCAGGCAGAAAATTTCTATTTCTGTTTTTCTGTGGTTTGAGAGACAGGAGCATATGTAGGTTTAATTCAGCTAAAGTAAAACTTGCTGCAGATTGTTATGCTTTGTTTGTTTATTTCTAGCTCGATGAGGGATTTAAAAAAAAAAAAAAGGGAAAAGATTAAAGAGAGTGTTAAAAAAATCTTTCTTGGATCAGACTGCATCATAGTGATTATAGTGAGAGATCTCAGATTTGCGTAAGCAAATATATTGAACAGTGAAATATATTGAAGAAAAATACAAATTGTTGAACCGGTTATTGTTTCTCAAAATTCTTATCACAGGAAAGAGGTTTGCCTAGGAGGCTTTGAAAACTTACAAAATGAATGCAGGAGGAATGAAATAACATATGCCAGCTACTCTATGATTTAGTGAGAGGATAAAAAAGTTCAAAGTGGACAAAAAAAAGAAGTGCAAGTTGGAAAGAAAAAAGAAGCAAGTTAAGTCTGAAACATGTTTTCTCATCTGATAGTATGTTTGCCTCAGCTTGCATATCCAAATATCAAGTTGTACTGCTTTGTGCGAGATAGCTGTCGACAGGTGGCTTAAAGGTGTAAATAAAAACATAACATAATTGCTTTGCACATGTTCTTATAACAAGACCTTGTTGTCAGTGTTATAGGGATGGGGGGAAGTGATGTATGAAAACATTGAATATCTGTGGATGGAGATTTGGTCATTCATTTTAAACAAGAGAATACGTTGCTATATGGGGTAGTTCAGAGCATTTGTTCAGTACATTGTTAATGTTTGCTATCCGTTGGTTTAAGTCAACATGATATGACTACATTGAATCAAACATTAGGTTGTTTCTGATGCTCTTCATACATCCCAGGTTTTTGTTTTCCGAATTGTAATAATTATTATTGTGTAGATTTGCCATAAACACCATGAAAGCCAAATCTGAATCAACTTACCTTTTTTGCCTGAGTGTTTAAATACATATAAAAACTTGATATGTGAAACCAGTGTAGCTGGTTAATACGGTACTTGAATTTGACCCATCAGATTCGAGCAGCTACCTGAGAATATCTGTGATCATTTGCTGTTCAGTTTTGTCCTGTCAGATAAGCCTGTGCAAAATCTTTGACGTGCCCTAGGATTGATATGTGCTGCCTGATAGCATGTGTGCATAATCATGGGAAATAGCAAATATTATATGACAAACAATATGTAAAAACATAATAAGTTCACATTTGAATATTGGTGCATAATTGTATTATTTTTTTTTACAGACATGCGCAGAAATAATAAAAGTTGATATGTCTTCAGTAAACCATCCTATTTATGACCTTTTAGTTGAATTGAATGTTCCTATCACAGAAATATTGTGAGATGTTTCTAAATAAAGATTAAAAATAGCAATCCAGGAGAAAACAAGTGAAGTGGATTTAAATGGGCATTTCTAATCAATAGGCTGAAGAATGTGGATAGACAGATAAAGCAGACGTATTTTGATGCACCAAGAAGCAGACCATGAATCTCTTCAGAAAACATTGCTTGGAATATATTGAAAATGAAAGCAGGCGCTCAAAGAACGAAATGTTAAAATTTGCCCCAAGGTTGCTTGAGGGGAGATCTTTAATCATTCCCAGAATATGAAGGGTGATGATTTTGAAATACATTACTATTTTAGTGCATTCATAGAGGGGCATTTGTAATGCATACGAACATTTCACTGGCCCAGTAATTAGGCTGATGGACTCGGGATCAGAAGTTCCTGGATTTGAATCCCAGTAGAGCCTGACATTTTGTATCGAGGAAAGACAATTTACACAAGTTTCCTCTGACCTGGTCTGGGCCAAAATGGGTACTCAACTCTAGACAGAAAACGTTATTGTAGGTTGAATGCAGCCGCCGTGTATGCTCCCAAGAAGCTGAACATATAGACGAATGTCAGTGGCATCTACTCTTCTTCTTATTCTTACTATTATTATTATCTGTTGTTACATATCACAAGGGAATATGTGTGATGTATATGGTGATGATTGAAGCTGCTCAGGTGTCAGAATGGAATAGAGCTCTTGCATCTCTGTAATTAGGAATCCATATCTTGTTTTTGATTTAGTTATGGGTGAAACTTTGTCATGTATCTCCTACAGTTAGAGTCAAATGAGAGGAGGGTGGAGGAAATCATTCACTTTCATTGGGGATTCCTTTCATGTGTATCATATGTTATTTGAAGACAGTATTTCTTGATATCACAAATAAGACACTTTTATGAACCACTGATAAGGTTTGAGTTTGTTTTTATATCCATACAGAAAATTTTCTGTTTCATGTGTTTCATAAATCAAAAGTTCAAATGAAAGATTTTGTGACTTAAAAAAAAAGGGGGGGTCATTTTTTTTCAGCAATATACTCTGAATTAGTGCTTCATCTGTTTTATCACGAGATACTGGCCAGGCTTGCAAACATTACTTTGTTGAGATGGGGATCAAACACAGCTCTCCGGAGATCTTGGCAGCAAAATGATTCATGTAGCTTTTGACTTGTAGAGAGCCTAATCTTTTCTGTATTCAATCCATTAGTAATAGCATAAAAGAGTCAGCTTTTAAGAGATTTTACTGATGAAAAACTGCAGTGGCTGCAGTGATTTGTAATATTCAGAATTAGCTGGGGTGGAAGGCCAATATCAGAAATGACCAGGTATGCTTTGAATACAGGATCAAGAGAGAGAAAAGATCAGCTGAATTATAAAAATTAAAATGAAATAGGAATATGCGGCTATAAATATAATAAATATGTATGTATGTATATATATATATATATATATATAGGGATAAAAATTATTATGTAGTTATATGTTTGTGAGGTACATAACATGTTTAATGAAGAATGAAGAATATTCACTTATTATGACCAGTATCTATGAAGTTGTCGTTTCAAATATGGTTCCTAGTTCTTTTCTTTGCTTTCCTGCATAGCCATAACTTCGTCCATATGTGAACAGTGCTCTCTGTTTTTTATTTGCTCATCACTTGTAGCGACTTATGCTTCAGACATACATGCACTTTTATTAGTCAAATATGTTGAAATCAACATAGGACATAGAGAAAGGGTTATTTTTACAAATCCCATGATAAAACAGATTTGCTCAGTTTTGGTCTGTAGGCAGATATTATATATTTATATCAGTTATTTGGTATAAGGCTCTGCCACTTTTTTCATGAGCCTATAGCACATCTGTCTATTTGATATATTGTTATTTACATGAATGTGTGGGTGAACTCACTATCTTATTGCATTCTTATTCTGACCCCCCCCAAATGGCATGGACTAACTGTAAATAAGGATAGATGTAGCATGTACGTTGCTTCTTACTCAAAATCTTATCCAAAAGTTTACACATTGGCGATGGTAGCCAATTGCACATCACAAACCAGGGATTTCTTTGATTCTTTGGACAGATTTTCAGACAGTATAAACTGCTTCCTTTCAAGCTGCATTCCAGGCATTACCTGCACCCTAAACCTTAAAACATACAAAACGAGACAAGCACTGCAACTGATTTTCTACATCATGTCATGTCGTATCATGAACTCACGTAATCGGGACGCCATGACCAAAGAACTGGCAGCCAGTTATCTCAATGCCACATTGTAATCGTTGATAAGACAAAGAGAAAAAAAAAAGAAAAAGAATGTTCTTGTCGCCTTTTTTTTTTCTGTTTTTTATTTTTAAAAAGTTCTGGGGAATATTTAGGAGAGCCATGAACTTCAGAAGGCCTTTTGTTGAGGTTATCAGATGAACAGCAGGTTGTATTCTTAAATGTTCAAAAGATTCGCAAAATTGTAGACAGGAGGTTAATTACATATTGTCATGAACATGCCATGTTGGAAACTTTTAGACTTACGACATGCAGAATGGGCAGTTTGTGAATTGTCAGATATAAACGGGGCAGTAAATATATGTATGTAAGATGAAAATAAGAGTTTATATGTCTGTAATGGGTGATGGCTGATGTTTCAGATTCAGCAGTTCAACGAAGTTATGGTCACTGACAGATGAAGCAGTTCAAGTACTGCAAAATTTTAAGGATTTACGATCTTTCTGCATGTGTCTTGGTGCCTATCATTGTCACAACTTTTGCTCACCATCGCCTGGCAGTACAATGTGTTCATAAATCAAGAAAAATATGCAGATTTTCAGCTAGATGGATAGGTTGGTCGGTAGATCAGTCAGTGGGATGGTCAGTGGGCCAATCTGTCAGGCTGACTGTTTCTCTTTCTTCCAGACCATCCATCCTGTTTGTCTCTAAATAATAGCTGATAATGTCTTTGCTTTTACCTGACATGGTTACAAAGTCTTATTACTTGTAGATGTGTCTTGTTTAAAATCTGCCATTTTTGTGGTGCATTCCAGGAAGCCTTAGAGGTGATGATTAATGTTCCCAAGAAAGCCAATGATGCCATGCACCTGAGCATGCTGGAAGGCTTGGAAGACAGTCTGAAGGCTTACGGAGAAGTCTTGTTACAAGACAACTTCACAGTGTGGGACCCAAAGCAGATTATCAAGAAAGGCAGAGATCGCCACCTCTTCCTCTTTGATGTCTGTCTGGTTTTCTCCAAGGAAGTGAAGGACAGCAACGGGAAGTCCAAGTACATCTACAAGTTTAAACTCATGGTAAGCATCCATAGTAACCTACATTATTTTGCACTGAGTTGAGAAAATAAGGGCAACGTAACCTTGATGTTTTTAGATCAGTGTTTGCACTCTGAAAGTGCTTTCATTTGTGGGTGATCTATGCCATGTTTGTAGTAGTTTCTCTACCAGTTTGTTAGTAGCTTTTGCAATATATATATTTTTTTAATTTGTAGTGTGTAAATGAATTATCAGTTAGATCAGATTTTAACTCATTCTCTCCATAAGGCCGAATACATGACTCACCGATTTTCGCCTGTGGACGTAAAGCTGTATTTTCAAAACCCACTTGCAAAACCCACAAACTATTCCACTCCATTTCTGTCCATGTTTTATAGTTTAAGCTTAGCTTTGATCTGACATGAGTGTCTACACCGGATGTAAACAAAGACTCTTGTTTCGGTTCAAAATTTCACCAAGTGCAAAACAGTTGTTTTGAAGTGATTTGGACCTAGTTCTTTGTCAAGTTCGTTTGTCTGAAATCAGATCAGTGCCACGGCTGACAGAGAAGTGCTCTAAACGATGTCAAGGCTTCAAAGTTGGCTTGAAATGGAAGAGGAAAACTTTTCTAATGGTGATATAGATCTGGACCTAGAAAGTGATAGTTCTCGATCGGGTGAAGATTTATTGTAGATCTAGATCTAAGTGTTGAGAGTGAGTGATGAGAAAAGTGGGCATGGCGAGAGGGTAACCAGGACCTTGTAGATCTATCTAGATCTAGACCTAACGCTGGTGACTTGGAGGGAAGAAGAGACATCAGGGCAAATGAAGATAAAGAAGAGTGGACTATTGTAGAAGAGCCAGCTACAACTAGATCTAGATCTAGGATTCCATTCAACCCACCCAAATGGAGGAGCCTGAATTTTTACCTTCGACATGTGAACACTCAGCCTCAAACCGGTGCTCAAATACATTGGATTATAACCTCTCATGAACATGAAACGCTGTCAACATATTCACTAATGGATTACCTTTGCTTAGATGTACACTTTGGATAATGTAAGCCTTCAAGTGGTCTTCTACCTTGGGTGGGTGAAAATAAATTGTTGAACTTACCTGAATTTTCATGTTTTACCTTCAGTTTTTCTTCCCCCTAACCCTACTAACATGTTTTCATTGCTGTTTGGATATTTATTTGTGTTCTCCATTCAATTCTCTTTCATTTGATATATAGTATTATAGGGTTCCAATCAAAAAATAGGAATACTATGTGAAAATGTTACGCATGGTTTCGTAATTTTGTGACGCAGGTTAAATAATTATGTCCACACATGCAAAAAATTCCGGAGGGAATGTGTAAATTCCAATCCTACTTTTATAATTACAGTCATACTTTATCAAGAGCCTTAGAAGGAAACATCTGGGTTGATTTCCATGACTTATCTTCTTTACATGCTAATCTTATTGATTCCGATTATAAACACATGGAAATGACCAAAAACAACAACCACAACAACAACAAGAACAACAACAAAATAGATAAAAACCCTGAGAACGCTAAAACTACCATTGACATTGTAATGATATGTAAGTTGCTTGATAATAATTCAATTTTATAAAGTGAAATTCCATCATGGATAGCTCAGGAGAACAAATATATGTTTTGTCATTTATTGAATGAATCTTCAAATGTATCATTAAAGGAACGAAAACACCATTGTTCAAGGAAAAGGATTTTCATCTCTCTGTTGTAATGTATGACTAAAAACAATCACCTGAGCATAACCTGTCACTGTCTGTTGCAGATCTCAGAAATCAATGTGACAGAGCACATAGAAGGTGATGAGACCAAGTTTGCTTTATGGACAGGAAGAGCTCCTATCTCAGACTACAGAATCATTCTAAAGGTAAAGTCATGTTTAAAAATGCATAGATGTTTCGCTGCTGATTGTAAATAATGTGATTCCATTCCCATTGACTATAGACATGAAAAGTGAGTTTATTAATTATTGTGGAAAGCTACTTTGGTAGTTTATTTATTTATTTTTTTTCAGTTGATATAGGAAACATTTTTATAAGGCAATCAATAATTAAGTTTTGCTTTTAACTTAACAAAAGAAACTTATGAGACAATAAATATAACTTTATTTGTTATGTTTTTAAAAAATTAAGATATGAAACATACGAGGCAATTTCTGTTCTCGCTTTTTTCTCTTTATATATCCCTTATGTCATTAGTAGTAAATATTTTTGTTATCATGCTTTGTTGAATTTCTTTTTTCTCCTTGTAAAAAAGTGTGCTTTAAATGTCAAGGCCTGGTGTATATATGTGTTAGTCTATAGATAGTAAGCAAACAGCAAGATAAAGAATTGTGCCTACTTTGTCAGGCTTCCTCACTTGATACCAAGCAACAATGGGTGAAAAAGATGCGAGAGTTGATACAAGAAAGAGTCCTGTACTTGAACGATGCCCTGAAAGATAAGCAAGCCACAATGTTCAAGCCTCCGCCCAAATTGTTCAGCACTAGACCAGTCAGCAGGTGAGTACAGTCCTTTTTTGCCTTTTTTTTTAAAAAATTAAATCTGAGAACCACATTTTTAACCAGTTCTTTTTTAATTAAAATAAAATAAAATTATATATAAATATAAGGTAGCTCATATTAGCTCAATATATCTGCATTGATGCTCTATTTAGTCTTAAGTTTTTAAGATTTAGAGTGTTTATTAACCCTACCAGCTCTGAGCTGCTGTGAATTAACTTTCTCTTACCTGAGCTCCCTGAGACAAAAAAAAAAAAAATTCACACTAAAGTGTTGAGAAAATCACCTCAGTATGCTGCCAATGCCAAATTTTAATGATCTTCCTACTTCCTTTTGCCTCAAAAAAAAAAAAAAAGCATTTGTGATTGATTACTATATCTTGATTGGGAGCTCAATTTGTGGGTCAATGGTCAACCCATTCTCGGTTTACAGGGATGAGGCAGAAAGTCATTATTTGTTATCGCTTAAGGCAACTTCTGATCTATGTAGGCAACCCTTTGCCTTCATGTTCATGATTGCATTGTAATAGTTTAATTTTTTTCAATTTAACTTTACTTTAATATTAGCATCTTTGCTTTTGGAAGAGGATTGAGAGAAGATGGTAAATATCAAGTTAAAATTAAAACTGACTTGTACGGTATGTTTGGTAAGATTTTTGCAGCAGCCCAAAATTATAATGAGATGAATGAGTGTTGTCTGTCAGAATTCCATTCTGGGATAATGCCAGTAATGTCTGATATCCAGAATTTGTGAGCAGCAGTGAACTAGCATCATGATAACAATCATTTGTATTTGGGGAGAGTCTTCTATTTCAGTAACTTTCATTGACTTGGCTCATCTTTATAAGCATAATTTGAAAATGTGACTTGATATAATTCAGATAGATCAGGGAACTGAACCATTCAAGTCCTTGACATAGTGAATTCAGTGCACTTACAGATCAGTGATGATGGTTGGGTACTGAACAAAATAAAGTTGATTTTGTGTAAGGCTCTTAAGAATGGTTGGCTCTGAGTGGATTGAAAAAAGAGAGAGTGAAAGAAAAAAAAGAGAGACATGGAGGGAAAGAATAATTTATAGAACTTTACTTTTTTTCTTCACTTTATACCCCAAATTTTCACCTCTTGAGCATTTGTTAGCGAAGAAACAATTTCTTTTGTAGCATGTGGGACAGCACTGATATAAGATTTCATAGGATGTCATTGTGTCTGAAATTCAGTTTACTTTTGAACTATTTGAGGAGCTGGGTCACAGACGGCTGAGTTTAGGTGAAGGAGAGAAATGAAAAAGAGATAAAAGTTTGGCTGGTGTTCAGTGGCTTAAAGTCTGCTGTTGTTACTGATAAAGGTATCAACATCATTTCTGTTATATCATTTACAACATCTGCACTTTTAAAAAAATCAATCAGAGAACTTAAGTTTGACATAACAAGGGAGTGTGAATATTGTCCTTTGTTTTTTCTTATTATAGA
This sequence comes from Peronia peronii, assembly GCA_039654565.1. NCBI lineage: Eukaryota > Metazoa > Mollusca > Gastropoda > Systellommatophora > Onchidiidae > Peronia > Peronia peronii. The sequence goes on from JBCEWB010296905.1 coordinate 12,485, forward strand.
AGTTTTTAACTGCTGAAGTTGTAAACTGTTTTCAGAATTTTTGAAGTGAAATGATTTGAAACACAGTAGTAAAGTTGTCATTATCAAAAGCAAATTTAATAAGTCAAGGTTTTGCTAATTAACTTGCTTGCCTTTGTAAGGAGAGGGGAAGAGAGTGGAAAAGGATCACAGTTTTTTTTTCTCTCTTTTTTTTTTTTCACATGGACTAGAGCATTCATTGATAAAAAATTAACAAGGACCACTCCTTGGATGTTTCTCAGGCAATAACTCATATTAAGCCATTGAGTGGTGTCTTAGGCACTACTTGGAGAGAGAAATTTCATTAATACACCTGGAAGCCCTATAATTTCCTCATTCTGTATGACCTAATATGTTTGTGAAGAAGAAATTAACGTATTCTTTACTCAATAAGATGGGATTTTGGTTTCCCCGTGTTCATTGATGCTATCTGCAGCGTCTGCAGGTGAAGAATCCATTCTGTGTCATTCTTCTTCTTCTTTTTTTTTTTGAAAAAAGAAACCTTGTTTAAGTTTTATGTAATGCACACTTTGTTTTAAAAGAGATTGTCTCACCTGGCTGGCATTTCCAGTAAATGTAAGACTGACAAGGGGAAAGAGGGTAGAGAGGGCAGCTTGAGAGAGAGCAATGCCCGCTGTGAGTGGATATGAAGGCTTAACTCGTTCTTTTTTTTTTTCTACTGAATGAGATCTTTTTGCCCTGTGTGGCAGCAAGTGATAGCATGAAAAAAAAACAAAGATTCTATGCATATTCTCTCTTGGATTTGAATATCTGGACTCATTGAGATGAAGAATGAAATTCATTGTTCCTGTTTTGCTACAGCCTGGGCTACATATACATTTAGATCATAGTTTTTTTTCTGCTTAGAGCCAAAGATCAGTAAATAAAATATTGTAATAAATGTATAGTGTGCTGGAGAGTCAAGTTAGATGAGGAATAGTTTTCAGATGCAAAGAAGATATTGAACATAGCGTTCTCAGTAATAGCTTTGAATACATCTTAACATTTTCAAAATTCCTATAAAATTTGGAAATATTTATTGAATTTCAGCAAGACTTATACTTTATGACAGATGTAAATTTTTTAATGTAAGTACTTACCTCAAATTGAAAATTTTGATCATTGGCCTGTTTTTTTTGTTTTTTTTTTTTGCCTGAGCCCCACACAGATCATATGTAAAAAAACAAAACAAAACACAAAAAAAATGCTGTACTAGGATGAGCAGTCTGCTTTGATCATAATTTGTGTGTGTGTGTGTGTGTGTGGGAGTGGGGGGGATGTTTCCTCACATGATCGAACTCATTTTTGATTATTCACACTATGTGCCCATGTATGCTTGGAAAAATTGTATATAAATGGAACTGAAGAGGGTAAAAAGTCATATTCCATGACATTAACACTTGACATAATGAATATTCCTTTGTGCTTAGCCTGCCTGTAATTTGGGGGATAATTGCTAGCCTGCACTTAGGGGGGTAGCACATCTAATTATATCTGCTAGGGTAGGTATTGTTCTATCAAGTAGCTGCTGCAAAACTCAACTTATCCACATTGGTGGTTTGAGGACGTCTTTAATTCAATACTATTTCTTCTGTCTGTCCTGAAAGATTGTTCAACTTTTTGTTTTCCAGAGAGATTGAGGGTGAGAATGTGGAAGGCCTAAGTGCCTTGGAGAGGAGAGGATCCCTGATGTCTATCACCTCCAGTGCCACCACAGGCACTAATGACAGTAGCAGCAGTAGTGGTGGTGGACCCCCCATCAAGGTAAGTGGATTCTCATTGCCTTCCTGTGATGTGTCTGGCCCAGATTTGTACTTTGCAGGAGTATTGGTAGAAAACGTCATTTTAGTAATTTTGGAAACACAATAGAGGATGGCAATATATTTAGCACTGGAAGTCTCATCGTGGAAACTGTCCCCCAGAAAGCTTTGAAATCACAAGAAATAGACAATGGAAACACTTTAACAGTGGAAGCTTGACGCTGGAAGCTGTCCTTTTAACAGCTTTGGAATCACAAGAAAATTATCAAGGACGGACCTATGGATGTTTCTGAGGCATAAAATGATGCATATTAAACCACTGAAAGGTGTTGAAACACTACCTGGAGAGAAAAATTTTATTGTGGAAACACATTAAGCACTGAAAATGTAATGATGGAAACTGTTCCTTTGACAGCTTTGGGTTCACAAGAAAATAGACAGTGGAAATATGTTCAGCATTGCAATAAGTGTAAAGTTGGAAAGTCTCATTCTAGCGACGTGGGAAACCACAACAATAGACAATGGAAGATATTTGAATATTGCGAGAATGACATTAGCGTTTAACAACTTTAGAAATGCAGAATGAGAGTGGAAATGTTCTTTTAATAGTTTTGTCATGGAAACGTATTTAGCATTGAAAGAGTAATTGAAAATGTCCATTTAACAGCTTTGTCAACCAAGAGAAGAGACACTGGAAGGATTTTTTTAGCATACACAGAAACATTCCATGATTTGCAGTTAAACAGTACCATTGTAGTGTCTATCTGAAGACAGGACAATAAGAGGAGAAAAATACAAGTAATGCTTTCTGAGAGAGACAGGCTGTACACAGTTTTGTAGCCAGTTCGACTAGTGCTTTTAATCCTCTATATCAATTGCATGTACATCAGATGTCAGACTGAATGTGAGCAGTTCAAAATAAATCATATTTCAGTTGTTAATCCCAAACATCATGGCCCAGATACATTATTGAAAGGGTTATTTGTTTTCCTCACACTATCTCTTTCCCTCTTCTACCCACTTTGGCTTTACACTTGCCATTTTCCATTGTCCGTTTATTTATTCCTCCTCTTCATGGACATTTAGTTCTTCCATTAGTTCTTTCTGTCTCTCCATTTTAAAGTTCTTTTTATAGTGGAACCTGAATCTTGTGAGCTGTGAAATCTCATGTAGCAAACAAGTTTTTTTTTAAGCCAAGAAAGTAAAACATTTATATAGTGGGTCTCATTTGCACTGCCCCATCCTAAACTCACCTCCCTTCCTTCCTTTACATATGGTTTCTTTACCTCTCCTTTGTAGCGTCATTGTCTCTTTGATTACTTTCTGTCTGTGTGTCTTCCTTCTGTCATCTAGATCAATGTCTGTCTTTTTGTCTGCTTTTTCTCTTCTAGATCAGTTTCTGTCTTATTTGTCTGCCTTCTCTCACTTACAGTACGTCCTGTTTGGTGTGCTTTTTCTCATCTTTGTTGGTTCCTGTCTTCTCCTTTTTTTTTTTTTTAATGATACGTTTTCAGTCTTCTGATATTTATAAATCTGTGTCTTCTAGTTCTTTCTGATGCCAATCTGAACCCCTGTGTTTTGTTTCTCGCATTCGTTTTCTTTTTCGGGGGAAATCGCTGTGAAAATGAGCAAGATTAGCCCGAGTGTTGCCAGAGAAAACAAGCGTCCCTGGCGGGGCTACGGACAAAAGCTGAGCTGTGGGAGGAGGGCGAGGGTGCCCACAAAGAGAAGGCTTGTGGTCTGACATGCTCAGAGCAGCCGGAACTGTCTGCCGAAAAGATAAATGGCGCCCTTGTCCGTGTATGGGATATTTGTTGCAAGAAACAGAAAGGAAGACTCTGGAAAGAGGGAGAAGAAAGGGGAAGGGAGAAAAGAAAGAGTGACGGAAAGAGATATTATTTTAGCTCTCAGTTCGCAAGGACCGACGGGAAAATTTTCTCTCTTTCCAAATGAAACTTGACGTCTCACAATCACGCTTTGTGTTTTTGTTTGTGTATTTTTTCTCCCGTCATTTTATATATAACTGCAGCATGGAGCTCTTAAAACAGAAAGATGTGTTACTCCACTCCACCCTCATCTTTCGAGTACACCATATTTCCAGTAATAAATACAGCACAGAAAACTTTGAACATTACATTTCACAGTGCGTGCCTGTAAGATGCCGGTCTAGTCTCGCTTATTCATATTAAAATTTGAAACAATAAGCCATGAAAATTCAGTGAAAAAACAATAGAAAGGAAATATAAAACCCATCAGCTGCCAAAAGGAACAGAGGTGGAGCCCAACGGTCGCACGGGTGTAAATAAATTAATGAACGATGTGCACGTGATGCATTCTCGCTCACAGGAAACTGATCTCTTTTGTCTGGCCAGCATATGAGATTTTATTTCTAGGTGCTAGATAAATCAGGTGTTTGTCCGTAATGCCATCTCCAATCTGGAACAGTGTTTGAAGTTAATGCAAAGAATAAGCACGTTTTGACTTCTGTCTGTGTTTTAACATTTTGCATGTCGCGGGTGAGAGAAGAAGCTGAACTGTATCATAATTATATGGATGGCTATGAATACAGTATTTTGGGCTTCTTGTGAAAATCTGTCAAGATTTCTCTTGTCCTTGTGGTTTCCGTATATCGTGGATAGACCACAGTAAGACCCCATCTCTGGTTTTTGAGCGAGATGGATCGTCCAGTTTCTAAGAGCGTTTGAATATTCCGGCAAACAAGTCTTGAAAGGACAATGGTACCACAATGTGGCCACTTTGCGTCCAGAGAGAAAAGATAGATTGTCATGTTCAATGAAGCATTTACGTTATACACTATTATGTTTGATTTCTTCCCTTCCTCTCTGCATTCCCCCCTCTATTATTATGGAAATCATCATTATCAGCCACGAATAGCATTATAACAACAAACGAGAGTCTGCTATTTACATCAGCATCCCCGCGTCTGCCAGCATGGGCACCAGCACCAGCACCGCCATCTTCAATGATGAATCTAAAAGGTGGGACCATCAACTATATCAAGGAGAGAAATCGCAACAGTGACCATTAATGCCTCCCGCTCGAGCAGTAACAGCTGTGTGACTTCTGGCATCGGACACGTACAGGCGGCCATTGCATAAGGCAATGAGAGTGGCGTGCACGTTTTCTCGCATCGGTTACATGGCCTGTCACCTTGCTCGTGCCCTAGTCTGGCTGTTTATCGAGAGATCCCCTCTAACTTATATGTACTTTGACAAAACGCTTTGTAAATATCGTTTCAGAAAATCGAAGTAAATTTCATTTTGGAATCTTTCTTTGAACACACAGCGAAAAAAACATGCAGTTTTCAGATATTGGAAAGGTCCAAGGGGTTGATAATTTCTTTTGTGGAAAGATATATTTGAACAAATGGAGAAATAATTAAACTGCGATTAACAGAAAGAAGTTTTGTCAAAGAACATAGACATCCTCACCGACGGCATAGCGAGTGCTAAGTCATACACAACAGCACCTGACTTCGACATTCATTATTTTTGCCTTCGCTTTGAGCCGGCGCCCAAGTAACAAAGGGCAAATGGCTCAGGATTACGTTTCCAGATTAGCAACCTTAACCTTTCCAAAGTTAAACCGCGAATTTGAGCATTTGAAGAATCAAGGAGATGAGTTATTAGTGTACAGGTTATGATACCTGTTTGTCTTTTTTTTTTTTTTTTTTATTCTGTGATATGGCTTTTCTTTATCTTCTTCCTTCCTTCCTTCCTTTTTCTCTTCTTCCCTCCCTCCTTCTTTCCTTCCTTTCTTCATTCCTTTCTTTCTTCATTCCTTCCTTTCTATCTTGCTTCCTTCATTTCTTCCTTTCTTCCCTTCTTCTCTCCTTTCATCCTTCCTTCTTTCCTCCCCTTCTTCCTTCCATCTTTTCTACTTTGCTTCTTTCCTTTCTCGCTTCCTTCTATGCTTCTTTCTTTCTCTCTTTTCTTTTCTTCTTTCTTTCTATCCTTCTTTGTCATTCTCTTTCTTTTTTCTTTCTTTCCATGTTTTCTTTCTTTCTTTTTTTTATTCTTCCCTCTTTTTTGCTATTTTCATTATTCTCTTTCCTTTTCAGTTGGCAGCACTGCTTTCATTTCATCGTGCCATTTTTCCTCTCCGTAAGGTAATACCACCTGTTTAACAACCAGTGTTAGTTAGATCGGAAAATGCAGAGGAGAAATCCGTTTTCTTTTAGTTTAATCCATTTTGGAGCACGTCGTTAAACACCGGGGGTAGAAGGGAAAGGTGATGGATGAGTATTGGTGGCAAAGGTTGAGTTATATTGCAGACAAGAAGACAAGACATTTTGTTTCTGCTGCTTTTTTTTGTGGGGTTCGTGAGGACTGATGATTTCTCAGTTCTGCCACAGTTAGAACAAGCAAGTTAACTATGTACAATGCACACCCTGCCTGTTTTTCTTTCTTTCTTTTTTTTTTTACTCTTCGCCTTCTCGCTCGTTTTGCAATTGGTGGAAGCAACTGTTTTTATGTTTGTGTGTTTGTTTTTCATTATGAGGTCTATGTGGATTAGTGCATGTACATGATTCGCTTTGTTTTTGCCCGTCGCCTACCAGCTCGTTCTGTAATTGTTTGCGACTGGTTTTACAATATACACGTACAACTGCAGTTTAGTTGAAAAAGGTGGAGGGGGGGGGGGGGGGAGGGGAGGCGGGAGAGGGATCATAATAAGCAGGGAGCAGCAGCCGGGAACGGTCGGCCAGCAAGCACAGATACTGTGAGAAATGGTGATTCTCAAGGAATAACTATCAATGTAAATATGGTGATGCCTTTGACTGAATTAACATGCTTTGCTAAGGTCTAGATTATTTTTCTTATAACTTGTCTTGAATTCTAAAAGTGCCATGACTGTGTCTGACATACAAATGTATCTCTGCCATTTCTCTTCTTTCGGGAATCGGTGACCCACTGTCCGTCATTACAGGCTAAATAACAGAATTGTAACTGCGACGTAGTGAGTAGAGCATATATAATGGTTAAATGCCAAAGATAATTAGACATGCGAAGTTCCATTCTTCAGGAGCTTGGCAGCTATATGGTTAATCACTGAGACCATCATAATCAGTGGTGCAGCCTGTTTTCACGTCCATATAAAAATATCAAAGTCATGGGTATTTTGTTCGGTTCTTTTCACACTTACTGACTGGATTTATCAGTGTTTGTTGCCTTGCCATGGTAGCAGAAACATGGCCACCATAGCGTTCGACCTTCGATCTTGACAACTTGCCAATTTCCCCATCGACAATGCTATGTTTCTGCAGGCATACCAGTCGCTCTGTCTGTTACTTCACCTAGTACAGCGTATACACACAGACACAGCACAAAACAACAACAACAACAAAAACAACAACAGCAACCACAACAACAGCAACAGCAATAACACCACCACCACCACAACAACAGCAGCAGCAGCAGACAAATCGGTCTATTATGGAACTTTCTGCCGTTCTCTATCACCTGGGCAAACAAAAAGTTCTGGAAAGTGTATGAAGCAGCGTCGAAAATACCTAGCCCTGTAGCAAAATATAGTCAGCTATTTAAAAGAGTGCGCCAGTCTCCTCTTCTTACGCTATAGAGTTAAAAAAAAAAAAGGATAGAGCAGATCTGCTCATTAAGATGATATACAGACTTATCCTTATGGAAGCTGAGACACAAGCGATTTATTGGCCTCCCATCATGTCCAGTTAACCTTGGTGCTATCTTCAGCAGGTGATTATTGCCAGGCTTTAGCATTGTCCTGCCTCTTAAGTGGAAGACTGGGTAATAATACTTCGGACTAAGAACCAGGATTTTTTTCCCCAAATAAGGGATGCACTGTTTGAAGTGCTTTATTTATCATTGTTATTTTTATTATTATGTATGTAGCCTTTCAATCCTGAGAAGGTAGTATTGTGTCGGCGTAAAATACCTGTCATGTTTATTTGGTGAGATGAATTTTTGTGGGCTTGGCGGTGCTTTTCCGATAGATTTGTTCCGACTAAGCGAACGGCTGAAAATCCCCGTCTAATTTTAGAAGTGGGGTATAAACATTCCAAACTGTTCACTGTCATTGACATAGAAAAACACCGGTGACACGGGACCGGTGACAAAATTGTTCTCAATTCTCGTGGTAACAAACATCAGTAAGTGTTCTGTATTTAGCAGAGGGGTACAAACACTCTGGCTGGGATTTCCAGGTTTTCGCTTAGTCGAATATGAACTATTGATGCCGCGCTGTACAGCCAAGAAGAATAAAATCAGAAGCAGACGAGGAAAATAATACTTGCACAAGTAAAAAAAGTTGTGGACAAAAGAATGCACCTCCTGCTGTATTTTATCACAACCACAACTGGAAGTAAGAACCATTTAGGAATCCTAACATCTCATCAGTTTGAAACATTATCTTCCCACTTCCTTTCCTTCATCCGTCCTTCACGCTTACTGCTTCTTGTTATTTTATTTTATTATTATTATTATTTTGTTTTACTTTATTTTACTTTATTATATGTTATGTTATTATATTTTGTTTGATTTTATCTCAGTTTATTTCATTTTCATTGTCTATGCTCATTTATATTCTTGACGATTACAATATATATTAAATTTGTACAGGAGAAAGCGAGAAAATATTTTCACTTGACACAGAAAAAATAAAAAATGTCGAATACACAGCCAAATACCTTCAAGATCAAAATAAGAGGCGACATGTTACCCCTAGCGTGACTTTGAATAATTTGTTTGCTTTTTTCATGGGGAGTCAGGATTTAATTTTCCTGATCAGCCACTAGACCACGTCTGAGCCAGCAGAATTTCACGTGTTAGGAATGAGAAGTTGTTTAAAGGGGGAAAGGGTGGGTGGGTGGGTGGGTGGGAGAGGGGGGGGGGGGAGACTGATTTGCACGTCATACAAGATCGGATATTAGAATCAATACTGTCGTTGATCTAATAATATGAACTGACGGATCCCGCCAGACAGAATGTAGGCCTCACCCACAAGACGGCTGGTTAATTTTAAACACATAAATAAACAACAACAAGGGTGAAAAAAAAAAAAAGAGAGAACATGAAATAAAATGCTCGAGGAATTTGGGATCAGACAAGTGAAGATAGAATGAGAGAGATAGAGATGGACAGATAGAAATCAGAGGGACAAACATAATATAAAGACAGGCAGATGTACAGACAGATACATGTCTTTGTGTGTGGTGTGTATGGGTGGATGGGCAGATGGATGAATAGATGGAGATTGGATGGGGAGGTGGATGGAGGGATGTGGGGGGTTGGGGGAGATGACACGAGAGAAAGAGAGAGAGAGAGAAAGAAAGAAAGAAAAGAAATAAAGAACATGAGCAGCGATGGATGCTCAGTCCGGACCAAAAAAAAACAAAAAAAACTTGAAACTTCATTATCGGGATGATGTCTCTCCGTAAGCAGCCTTTGTATTTTCATTCTCTGTCTTGAGCATTTCTTTCATTCCAGCCCTCACCTTTTTTTTCCCCTGTTTTACTCTGTATCATTTTTATTCTTTCTCACGACCTCTTCTTTCTCTGCGTTCCTCTCTATCCAAGACCAAGTATGAAACTCAGTGGGTGAGTGGACTTCCATACGAGACATAGGTCAGTGATATTGTGCTGGTGCCATCTGTGGCGTCTGGATATCAAGTATTCGTGGCGCCGTGTAGTCATGAAATTTTACAACTCTGCCAGGTAATGTGATACCCGGTCAGTGTCTGCGTCCCTCATCACGGCCGTTTCATTCGATCCTGACGTACTTTATCAATTTGTATTTGGACAAGTTTAGTATCGTCAGTTGAGTTTGATGTCGAAAAGGTCTTGTCGACAGATTCTGGCGACTAGACACGGAAGTAGGAGAGGATGGTTGTACATGAAACCACAACGCTCGAAATAAAAAAAAATGAGATGGAAGTCCTTGCTGAGTTAGTGGAACTGAAATAGATCAGAGAGCAGTGACATGATTTGTCCAAAGTATTACAAAACTCTGAAATGTTTCTGAAAGCACATTTCCCACTCCTCAAATTGTTTTTGGATTAAAAGCGGTTGAAAAAAAAAGCGACTAAAACAGCAGCAGCAGCAGCAACAACAACAACAACAACAACAACAACAACAACAACAACAACAACAACAACAACAAC
>JBCEWB010297015.1:7037-22415 GCA_039654565.1 Peronia peronii
CCCTCCTCTTCCCCCTCCCCTCCTCTCTTCTCCCCCCAACCAATGCAGTTTGGTTTTCGGTCCAGATGAAGCTGACCGAGGTGCTGTAACCATTATCCTATGCGTACCACTGTTTTTATGGCACAGCTTATTCTATTTAAATATACCGCCCGGCACCAAGTGGTATAGGGGTTACATCGTTCCTTTTGCACCAAATCCAACAGGAATAGTTCTCTCTTGCTGTCTGCTAGCTCACTCAGGGCGCATCTAATATTCCTGCCACTTAAGTTGAGCTTCTTCAGTACAGAATATACTGCTGAACCAACATAGCCCCTTGCTCCCATTTTCAGTGCGAATATATTTGTCTTCACTCGGACTCTTCGCAAGTCCGTCAGGAGATCTTGGTACTTGCCCATTTTGTACTCGTGCTGCTGCGCCATGTTTGTCTCATATGGAACAGTCAGCTCGACAAGGATGTACGACTTCGCAATCCTCGAGCTAAGCACTATGTTTGGCCTCATACCTGACCTCTTAATTAATTCGGAATATTCTCCCCATCCTGTCAAATCGGTCACTATGTCCCAGTCGCCGGCTCCCTCCAGTGTTCCTCGTACTGGGGTATTGCAGGGGATCTTGGTGGGACTCTTGTTGACTCTTGAACGAATGTATTTTTCCTGGATTTATCTGATTTCTCCGGTTTCATCAGTGCTGATGCAACTGCTCTTGCCAGCACTTCAAGCATATGGTTATATTGCCAGGTATATCTTACACTCGCCAAGCTGACTTTGCAACCAGAGAGAACATGTTGTAACGTCTGTTTTCCCTAACAGAGTGGACATTCGTGGTTGGTCTCCTTCTTCCACCTGGTGAGATTTGTTTTTGTGGGAAGCACATCGAGTGCAGCGTGAATGTTGAAGGCCAGTTTCATGGGTGCCATGTGCCAAATGTCATTCCATGTCATCGTTCTTTGGAGGGCACCTTCCCAGTTTGTCCACTGCCCTTGTAGCCCCTGCTGCACAGCTTTTTGGACTATTTTCTTTGAGTACCATGTCTTTTTTTCTTTAGGTGTCGCTGTGGACCGTAATGAGACTGTTTGCTCACCCGATCCTAATCCTTTCCTATCAGACTGGGTGAATCCGATGACCTCTTTGTCTGTAGGGACTGTTCTACTGCATTGACGGCTTCTTTCACTTTCCTCTTTCGGCCGGTTTTCAGTTCAGGTTCTATATTCCTCACAGCATCATCCTGTGAGCTCTTGAACATCAGGTGCAGGCGACTTCCCCTATTTTGTGTTCTTCACTCAGGGATTTGAGTGCAGCACCAATTTTGTTTGATTACAGGTTAGTGCGACGTCGGTTAAGCATGGTTGGAACTCTAGTCACTTCCTTGTGTAGCGGTTTGTCTTCGCCTCTCATCCTTCTTCCGTTGAGCTGGGGATTTTGTAGACCAAGAGTGGCCATAATAGTTTTGGGATCAACATGAATTGGAGGATCCACACCTTGAAACGTCCTAGTAGTTTGCTCTCTAGGCCAACTGTCAGCTGAGTCTGCACTTCATCCCTAAGCTTTGTGTCCTTCAGAGAAGCGTCGTACCATCGACCGAGACTTTTCACAGGTTGTAACTGTTGGTATTACTTGGTCACCTACCTGGAATTGCACTGTGCCATCCGTCTTCCTGTTTCTGACAGAGAAGCTGCTGGACTTCTTGGGTTTGAATGTCATTCTGCACCAGGAGGCCAAATCATCCAGTCTTTGGAGCATCTGCCTTGCCTCTTCTTGCGATGAGATCAGGATTGTTGTGTCATCCATATGGAGAACACGAAGAGAATTGGGGAGACTGTACAGCGCATGGCATTTTCCGTCTCTAACTGAATCCAGTTGGTGGTATATTTTCTCATCGCAAACCGCATCCTAAGCTCTTAAAGTACTTCTTCAGAAGTCTTGTAGTGTAGTTTGGGATATGATACATGCCCAGTGCCAGTCAAAGTAGCGAATGAAGAATTGATCCATATGCATTAGTTAAGGTCTAACCATATAATATGCAGTTCTTGCTTCCTTGTTTTCGCTCTCCCAGATCATGCTCGCATGTTCAAGCCACCCTGGGACTCCGGGGCTTCCTCCTTCTTGGACAGATGTGTCAATGTAGCCGTTCTCCATTAGGAATGAAGTCAGCCGATTCGCTGTTACTGAGAAGACTATCTTGCCTTCCACATTCAGCACAGAGATTGGATGGAATTGACCTATCTTCTCTGAGCTCTTCTCCTTTGGTATATAGACACCTTCAGCTTTATTCCACTGATCACTTATCTTTCCTTTAGTCCAGTGTGTGACCAGCTCCCTGTGCAATATCTTGAGCACCAAGTACGGTATGCCGTTTGGACTTGGTACAGGCTTGCTTCTGGCCTTACTGACAATCTTTCGAATCTCACGCAGCGAGTAGATGACTCTTCGTTGAATTCTCTGCCCGACTGCTATACCAGTCCCTTAATTGTGGCCAGCGCCTCTTTCCTTTGTGGATCTGAATCAGTCTTTCGCAGGTGCTCTTCTAATTCGTTCTGACTTGCACTGAGCTCGCCGTACCGTGGATTTCGAAGAGACGTCTTGCGTATTGGAAGGGGTTATTGAGGAATATTTTGCGATTCAAGCATGATTTTTTCTTCCTTATTCTTTCCTGCTCTGCTTTCCTCAGTGTGCTGTGTAACTCCAGATTTCTTGAAGGCCCCTCTTCTCGAATTCCCACTCACTTTTCAGTTGTTTGCGTGGCTGTTTCTTCTGCCTTCTGATGTCTTCCATTTCTTGCTGTCTGTGGTTTGGTTTCAGGGGTGGCTTTGGACTATTGTTCATAATGCCATGGGTATCCTTACAGTGGAAGTAGATGGTATCCGTAATGATTCCTAGTCAGCTTTCTAGTTCCACTTTCTTTAAGTTTGCGCGGACAAGCTGGAATAGTTGGTCATCCAGTTCTTCCCAATCTTTGGACCCTACTGAGGGGAACAGTATCCTCGGTCGCTTCTCATCTGAAGGCAAGAGAGGCTGTTTGTCGGATGACTCAATGTTGAAGCCATTGGCACTGTGGTTTGCCACCTGGGCAGTTTCTTCTGACGACTTATTTGATGAGTCATGGCCCTCTTGAGTATCCGGTACAGCGCATCGTTTCTTGGTCCGGTGGATCTTCATTCCCAGTTCGGTGGTGAAATACCTGCCACAAGTACATGGACACCCCCACGGGGTTAGGCAACCTCGTTTCCATTTCCTTGTCCGAGTTGTCTCCATGTGCCATGTGGGCACCTGTGGATCCATCATTCTCCTCCCCCCCCCCCTTTTCTTTCGGTGGATTCTGAGGGCATTTTTCCTTGTGTAAGTACTTGTAGTGGGGTAGATAGAAGAGTTGCTAGCCCTTGTACCCGAAGTCTGGTCTTTCCCAGCGCCAGTCAGTTTTTCCTGATTGTCCTTCGGTTTTTCCCGAATATCAAAGGACTTAGCTTAGGCACATGTAATACAGGCCAGCCAACCGACTGCTGCGCCCGGTAGATTGAAGGCCCAGCTCGGTGGACTCGCCGCATATAGTCAAGATGTTGTTTTTTTTTCTTTATATGTTCGTGGTCATGTCAAATCTAAAAGCAACCACCAATTGAAATATGTTCTTTGTTAGTTCAACATCATTCCTGATGTGGAGGTCACTCCTCGTAAGGGGAAGGGGGTGGGGGGCAATTAGAAATAGACCAAAATATTTCTCTTACATGACCCTGTCAGTGCTTCATACTTACCGGATTACCCGCTAATTTTCGGCGCCATGATAAAAACGACAGACATGACAGTGACCGCCCGACAGAGATCACTTTAAGGTTATGACCTGTCAATCAATGGGTAACTCAGCATACTTCCACTGTTTCGAAACACCGAATGACAATGTTTAAATTTGAAACGTTATACATTACATATAAGGTTTCGAAGTTTACAGTAAATCATTTCTTTATTATAATGAATCATCAATAACACAGTATGCCTATTTAACTTTTTTTTTCTTTTTTTTACATTTGTAACAATTTAAAAACAGACAATATCACCTCGTATTCAGCACTTCGAGGACTGTCCGTAAGACCTGAAATATCCATAAGTATGGGACCACGGGTGCTCATACTCTATAAAAAGCAACAGAACAATCTGAATGTACATTGCCCTCGCTATGAAATATCTATTATTTTTTTTCACAAATCTAAGGGTTTGTATGAAAACAATATGGAACTGGGGAAGAAGTATATCCTGTCAGAAGAAAGACAGCGATCGGATGTCTGCAAGGAAAGAGGGTATTGCTTGAGCGCTGACAGCATTTTCTGAGCGAGTCAGGGACAAGGATAAAGGGAATGAGGAAACTCTGCGGAGTCTAGAAAGTGATGTCAGTGTTCTTTCCATAAAAACAGTCAGTACAACAATCAAAATCATGTTATGCTGCAAAAAATGCAACGTTTCACTTTTGGAAATGTTACATGTGCCTTGTTCAGACACTGCTGGATTTCATTCGAGCTGAAAGAGAAGGGATTTGGAATCTTCACCTCGTTTCTTTCAAGAAGATGCTGAAATGGATAGCAGTGTATGACCACACTAATAATAAGAGATACGGGATGGTTTACCTTGTGAATATGGTACAGCTGCAGGATACAGCACCAGAGGTTTATGAGAAGTTTGTGGATGGCAACTTTGTTGTCAAGGAAACCTCAAAGCCTCCCCTAATTTGGTTTTAGAGCACATAAAAAAATGAAGCTGGAAAGGTTGCTGGGGGACTGATAGGCATTCGCTAAAAGGATTCAACAAGAAACAGATGGTGCCTCACAGAATTAGGCTGTCGGAGAACATAGAATTAGGCTATCGGAGAACACGACACATATGATGGGGATAAAAGTACTGAGGGAACATCACGAAGAGATGGGATGTGCAAGAATGAAGAAAAACGATGGTGTTCTGTGGAAGAAGAGCACTCAAAAGTAGATGTGTTTGACCACTACACTCAGCATTGAATAAAGACAGTAACTCGCCAAAAGCGCTTGCCCAGCCTCAAGAGAAGCCTTATTTGGAGAATAATTGAAAAGTGGACGCTTCAACCAGGCCGGACGTTGAACAGTTACAAAGCAATCAGGAGGAAGCTGACACCCGTACAATTCTCCGATGCAGTAGAGGCCATGAGGGCTGGATATCAAAGAGGAGTAGTTATTAGCTAAGAAATTGATGTCCTCGGCATGCTAGCGCACTTCAATGACTAAATAGGCACAAAAGAGTTGTGGGTGCACGCCAGAACGAAGCCTAAGCCAAAGTTTTGCCTGTCATTGCACTGAAAGACACATCCACTGCTGAAATCATTGCCAACCTGCCATACTTCCATGTCCTGACTGCGGTACAAGTTCTTTTGCAGTATTTGGCAAGGAAAAGGCGTGGAAAACATATCTCAGTTACCCTTTTTCTCCCGATAAAACTAGGCACAAGCCAGATAAGAGAGGGTGGTGTATCCGATACAACTAAATTTGTGATTAAAATGCAGGTCCCTGCCTCAGATAAAAAGTGTTGACGACCTTCGCGTTGGTTTGTTTGGGAGGAAAAAACCCCCGACTTATTATCACCAACTGAAGATGCCTTCCGCATCAAATGTGCATAGACATTTCCAGACTTTTGTATGGTATAGTGCTACCACAGAGTTACCATCAGTGTTTGAGTGTGGTTGGCACTTGGCAGAACGGTCCAGATGGTGGGTTACATCCATGTCGACAAGCAAAGCCTCAGTTCCGAAAGACAGGTCTGAATTGCTGACCAACAAGTGTAAGAACCAGTGCAGAATGAACATGTGTAGCTGTGTCAAGAATCTTGTTTCTCACGTGGTGCACGCAGTTGTCAGCTGGTCGGTGCCACAATAGCTGCAATTTAACTATCCTTGATGAAGAAACCGGTAATGAAGCTGATAATAGCTCAAAACTTGATAGTGGACTCAATAACTAGAAATGTATAGGAACAATCTCTCTCTCTCTCCTCTTTCTGTCTCTCTCTCTCCCTCTGTCTTTCTCTTCCGTGTTACAGCAGTAATCTGTGCCCTGCCAGTCCTCGATTACTTTGGGTTGTTGTGTGAATGGATTATGGTATGTGAAAAGAACAGTGGTAAGCCTGATTTTTCAAAGGAAGAGTGCCATATTTGTGTCCTTATGAAGATAAGTCTATACATATAGCTTCTTGTTCTTAAGGGTATAACGCCATTGATGGACATGTATATCACAGCTAAAACCAAAACAAGACAGTGTTAGTTATGATATTTATGCGTTTTGAGAAAAATGGTGATTACTGTTTGATTTGGGACTATATAAATCAATTAAATTACGACTAAAATAAATTGACATTAATTACAATTTTCATAGTTCATACATCCATGTTTATTATATGTTAAAGCATTTAGTGTTTTAACTTTCTGAGGCATTTAGTTATTTTATATGTTTTGATCCCCTTTGCACTCACTGACTCCAATGTACTATCGTATATAATCGGTGGTTGCTTTTAGATTTGATCGTATCACGAACTACATAAAATGAACGTTCTATATACGTCTTTCAACCTCCTGGTGGAGGTTATCTCGACATAAAATGAAGCCCTCTAATATTTCACGTCTGTACTGCATTTTGAGAAAGATGGTGATTCCTGTTGGATTTCGACTATATAAATCAACTGAATTATGACTAAAATAAATTGATATTAATTACAATTTTCATAGTTCTATGTTTATTAGATATTGATAAAGCGTTTAGTGTTTTAACTTTCTGAGGCATTTAGTTATTTCACATATTTAGACCCTCTTTGCACTTACTGACCCCGTGAGTGACCCCCGACCCTTAAGAACGGTGACCCTCCACTTGAAATGTGATCAAGAGTCAATGTACTATCGTATAAAATCGGTGGTTGCTTTTAGATTTGATCGTATCACGAACTACATAAAATGAAGCTCTCTAATATTTCACGTCTGTACTGCATTTTGAGAAAAATGGTGATTACTGTTGGATTTTGACTATATAAATCAATTAAATTATGACTAAAATAAATTGATAGTAATTACAATTTTCATAGTTCATACTTCTATGTTTATTATATGATAAAGTGTTTAGTGTTTTAACTTTTTGAGGCATTCAGTTATTTCAGATGTTTTGACCCCTTTGTGCACACATTGACCCTGTGAGTGACACTCCCCCCCCCCCCCCTCCCCCCAAGAGAGATGACCTGGACTTGAAATATGATCAGGAGTCGATGTACTATCATATAAAACCGGTGGTTGTTTTTAGATTTGATTGTATCACGAACTCCCTAAAATGAAGCCTTTATTTATGACATTTTAGGCCCGGACTTATAGTATTAATAGTAATATCCATCGGTTTGAGAGATCAAGAACACTCCATAGCCTATGCTTGTGTGCATGACGGTTGTTTATTCTTCTACATTGTTCTGAAATCTTCGTTAAAACATTCTTTCCTTGCACATGTACTGCAACAAATGTAACGTCTATGAATATGATATGATATGCTTGCAATATTGACCATGAGAGAGAGAGTGAGAGGAGGAGGGGGGGGGGGGAAGGAGATGGGGATGGGACTCTGTCTTCTGGTGTGCAGCTTTAATTCTTAGCATAGATCGTGGGACTCCTCTGAATAATACTATGTTAAATTAGACATGTAGTGGACAGTATTGTGACTGTGCTAGGCTTGAAGGAATCAGTATGACAGAAGACAAATATTAATATTCCTTTTCATGATTACCATGTATCTCTTATTTCCATACAAGAGACAAACCAGGCGACCGTTCAGAAACATAAAAATGCAGGAGAATGCACACTGGAAATATTAGGAGCATTTAAATCATTCGTGACTACTTCAAACAGGCTAACAACTATAACTGCATTTGAAAATGAGATACTGTCATCGTTAGTTCCGTTAACGAAAATATTGAAAGGGTGAGCCTGGAGATATACTTATCTTTGACAGCCTTAATCTTTGACACGTGAAAGTTTCAACTCATTGAGGGTGATGTGATCCGTTATTTGTTAGATCCATGATTTATTGAGTTCAACTTTGCCACTTTCCTGCGCTGTTCTTGACCAATGTTGTTCATCTGCTTTTGATAGTAAAATCTTTTCATATAATCCTGCATAGTGAGGCGGAAAATACATCAATATCCAGGTGAAATAAAGCAGGAAATTCAGTGTAAATGTTGACTGATCGTTTTCTACAACTAGGCTTTTTGGTGCTGGTAAAGAATGAGTAGGTATATATCAGTAACTGAAACAAGTCTTTTGATGGGTTAACTCAAACCATTACGATCCTGTGAACTAGTGAATGCTGACATCTCCTGTGGTAGATTTGCTGCATCTCCTTTCATTTTTTCAAGCCTTTAAGCAATGTATCTGCCAATGAAAAAGAGAGCCATCCTTTCATCAGATGTCAGTCTGGTTGCTATGTTTGGAATGTCATCCAGAAGGAGAATTTTTTCATCAGTCAATGCTTCATTGCAGAGATTGCATGCATGATTTGCCTTCGTGTAGTCAATGTCTGGTTCGTATTCTAACATCAGCTCAGTTCTATCGATGGAATGGGAGTGAGCAACATCTTGGGCTGTGATGTAGTAGCTGCTCCCAGCAGACATGCGAAAATTAGCAAATGCTTCTCAATATCATCTTGCTGGAAGAAGCCAAATGCCACATACTGATGACAAACATCTGTGTCAGTTGTCAGCAAGAAGTGACAGAAGTCTATTAAACATTTACTGTTTTTAGTCAGGAATTTCACCCTTGGGTTGGTAGATAGTTTCATCTGCAAGGCCTGATCAGCCCAAAACTACAGGATTTCCAGTTGATAGTTTCCTTCGACTGAATCATCAATAAAGCGTCTATCAGGATCTCTGAACCGAATACACTGTATTGGAGTCTTGGTGTTGAAAATCTTCCATAGACTTAGCACTTCATCGATGAATGAGGCTGTGTTTTTCCATGACGTTGCTGAGACAGAAGATGATTTGGGATCAGATATTGTTCTTTCACAGATAACATTCAATAAGAACTTTCTGTTTTTTGATGTTGCTAGGGTCAACAGAAGATTTTGTTAAAGATGACCACTTAATGAGGGTTCTGGTTTCATGGTGGAATCCTGGAGATCTGACCACTGGACTGAGATGGTCTTATCTGAATTTTGAGGGCAAAAATCAAGGGTCTTGCTTCTTTCTGTGATCCAGTTGTTTCGGATGTTTTTCATGAGGTAAACAGGGTCGTAGATTAAAAAGAGTAGCCTTGTACTATCTGCAGGAGACTTTGCAACCCAGAGGACCTCCTCTTCCGGCTTTGAAAAAAAGACTGGTTCATCTGGTTATTGTCATTAATGATGGCTAAGACTTTAGCTCTGCAAGCCTCAAGACTCTGAATGACCTCTGAAACTTGCTGAAACTGAAAGTCTGTCTTTAGGATGGAACAAGGAAGGAGCATTGCAACGAAAGTCCTGGATCAAAAACAAAAACTAAAACAAAAACACTTGCCCATTATACACAGAAGAATAGTAGCCCTTTTATTGGACAGTCCATTGCATACCCATAAATTGTACCACCTCTGTATGATGTGGAAGCTTTTATATAAATTTCATCTACAATGGAAATGTAATATTTGTTACTTTCTGCAGTTCCCTTGAAAAAAGAAGAGAATAAACATTCGTCTGCTGGCCGACCAAAAAACACCTGGCGCTGGAACTTGGAAGCAGACACCAAAAGAATGGGTTACACCTGGGGGCAACTGGAACGTCTGGCCCAGGACCGGGATGCCTGGAGAGTTCTTGTCGCTGGCCTATGTCCCACGGGGGGATTCCAGTGGCTTGTGAGTGAGTGAGTGAGTGCTGGCCACTTTTTTCAGAGTGGAACTACATGGTAGTTGAAAGTGCCCTCTCATATGAAGATGCAGAGAGCGCAGTTCTGAATACCAGGAAAATGCGCAGAGCAAATCATCAGCACAATACACTCGAGCGTTTTTATGATGAATAAACCAAAAATTCCAGTTTTCTGTCTGTCGATTCGGTCGCTGACGTTGCAAAACCGCAGCAATTCATCCATCCAAAAGACTCCAGCAGTTTATATCCTTGATAATGAAGTCTCCTTACAGACTGATAACATTCATTTCTTAGCGAGAGAATGTTGCAGTCCCTGAACACTTCAAAATATAATGAGAATTGAGGTAGTGGTCCATTGCTATGATGATTTAGTAAAACATATTGAGTCTTCTCCTCATCTGTGGCAAGCAATCCTACTTTACCGAGCTTTGTTGATAACATGTCATGAAATGTTTCTGGCTTAAACGAATCAAGTTCTGGAAACTGAGACAATTCATCGCTGTTGACATTCTAGTGAGTCGAGGCTTGCTCTTTGATGTGCTAGGCACACATGAAGGTCGTACATTGGCAAAAATTGAGGGGGATTTGCTGGAACATGATAGCTCCCTACTAGTCAAACCACTGGAGCATTCTTTGGCCAATGCAATGCACAAATTCGCATGTAGTCTGTTGCTTCTTCAACTTTCAGCTTATTAGGTAAGTAAGTAATCAAGGTACGACATTTGCCTCCATCTTTTGGGAATTTGTATACATGTACTGGAATTTTCTGTTCGGTGGACTGATTCTTATATTCTGTCCTGCAACTGAAAACAGAACACTTCCGCGCCATATTTACAATCACACTGATTACACCAAATAATGTTTTGTAATGATATCCAAAAGTGGAACCGTAGTTAGTAGTGAAAAGTACAGAAATAATATCAACCTTACTTATAGTATTATAAACACATACGATAAGCACAAAAACACAAATGTGACAGCACACTCTCAACATTTCGAATGAGGCGCGTACACCAAGTGTGTTGAAATGTGCATGGGTAGGGAGTTCGAAAATGACAAAGAGGACATAGTGATATCAACGCATATTTTTAACATTGCATGTCCTGGAGGTGATTTTTAAAAAATTATTATTACAGATAGACTATTTTCCCATTAAATTCGACATGTTTAAATTAGAGGAAAACAGTTTGAAAAATCTAAAGTGTATCCCTGGCTTTGGGGCTCAAGATATTGCTAGAAAAGGCCATGCGCAAGTGTTTTATGCATCTTTGCCTGTATCCAATCAAATAGTGATGATCTACCACTGCATATAACAACCAAATAGAACCAAATCCTTGTTGCCAGGAAGCTGGGCCATCCATTGAATAGCAATTGGTCAAACATATTAGAATGGACATATCCACTTTTTAATACCATTTTTATATTCAGAAAAGGCAGGAATTTTAAGAGTAAACAAAACCCAAAATCATATTTTTTAAAACAAAAACCATTTTCAGGTTGCCCTCCCCCATCCCCCTAAGCAAAACTGATCAAGGTTTTAATTATTATTATACCTGTGACTGTCTTTCTCCCTTTTGTTTGCTATGATCTGTTGAGTGTTCTAATTTTGCTGACACATTCATAAAATGGATACTTATTATTCTAAGTCAAATTATCTACTAATGATAAAAAGTTGTCTAAACATATTTGGATAAGAAATAGTGGTACAAACTATATGCTCTAAATTTTTACCTTTGCAATCGCCTCTACTGTTCTCTTGGTATCCTGGTGCACAAACACATTCATATCCACCCACCACATTGACACATTGTTGCTTTGAGAGATCACATTCATGGAGGCCTTCCCTGCATTCATCCACATCTGAAATTGGAAATTGATGTTCTCCATGATATGCATATGTCTGTCTCCAAGTTGGTTACATGTTGTTTGAATTTCCAAAAATAGTAATGTGTCAATATTTTCCAGTTTTATAATGGGAAAATTATTCAATGAAGCAAAACTGTCTCTAGACTCAGTCATAGGATCATGATATAATAATTTACAAATCATAGATTATCCTTTAACCTGCATATGGTTCTATAACAATCTGTGAATCTCTACTACCTTCACTATTTATTCATCTGTCTTAGCAGTAAAACTGACAGGTAGGAAGAACAGGACACAACACAGAAATAATATCAGCAAAAAGTCTTGACTGCATATCAAACATAAATACAAGAATAATCAGGTCCAATGTCACATAATTATTACTACACAATATTATTTTGAAACCATTTATTAATGCCAGAAAATTTCAGTTTTCGGAATCAGTTTTAGAATATAATGCATGGCTTCAAAAATCAAAACAAAAAGGGCTGTGAGAAAGGACCAAACAGACACCTTTAGATGAAGGTGGAGAAAAGAATGTACACTGAGAAAGCCAGGCAAAAGCACCATTGCACAAGATTTCAGATGGAATCCATAAAAAAGGATATTCACTCAGTGAATATGTCACAGATCTCATGGAAAAGGACACTGAATGAGAAAGAACATCTTCAAAAAATGAAAGGCCAAAACTTTCCACCATTTGGTTACACCGAAGTTTTTGAGGTCTTGACCTATACCAAGGAAAGGGTAATGGGCAACAATGGTAATTTACCTTCACAGTCATAACAGTTGGAAACAAATCCCATGTTACAGTCACATCTCTCCTCTGTACTGTCATCCTCAAGGATGTAGTCATAGCATGTCTTACTACCTGTAGGGTCCACAGTGCCTGCAGCATAACAAGACATTATATATATATATAAGCTCAACCCAGCATTTGTATACACAAATGAAAATAAAAAACATCTAATATATGAAGCGATGAAACATGTCATTTCAGCTCAGCAAAAGTCATCACATTTGCACAAAATTCTACTTTTATCAATATTTTCATACAAAAACAAAACAAAACAAAAAGAAGAAAAAAAACAACAAACAAAACCAAACCAAAAAAAAAAAGAAAACAAAAACTTGTGAAAACTATATAGCTGATAAAAGTTTTGAAAGAGTCCACTCTCAAGGTTGAGAATTGCTAGAAGCTGCACTGTATGTGGTTCCTGCGATACCTCTGTAAATGTGCAAGTTGGAGTTGCTGCAAAGAATTTAGTGATTAATGGATTGGATCACTTGGAAAAGAAATGCCTACTCAAGAAATGTTGATTCTAAGTGATGTGGTATTCATACAGAATTGCTCTATCACTTAAAGGCCTATTAAAAAGCTGTGTTTATTGATTTTTTATAAGTACTGTTTCATTTAGGATACACTGATCACAAACTTTATCCTCTCTTTGGTTGTTCTTAATATGTTCAACTTTACCTTCAGTACATCCTTTGTCGGGATTACCATACATTCCAGTCTGACATTGACAGGCTGGTCCCTGCTGAGTTTCCACGCATTCTGCATTCTCTCCACATGGTGAAACTTTCGTTTCATCTACATTATTGCCTACACAGATGTGAATCACACTGCAGTCTTCAGACCGCCACTGAAATCCTCGCTGTATAAGTAAAAATGAGATATTATTATTTGAGATTATGATTCTGAACACATGGTAGCACTTGTCAGCCATACTATTAAAATATAATAGACATAAGACAAATTGAAATGTTGAATTAGCTGTAACAGAAGATCGACTGTAACATAATGATAGCAGATATTGAGCAGTAACAAAAACAATATGTTGACATTAACTACAAATTTGCACTGTTAACATGCAGTTCTTCGAAGGACAAGTTTATAGTAAAGATCAACAGTGTGAAGACTTACAGGGAAATATCCTCCCATAACGAGACATCCACACTGGTACGGTAGAACACACTCATTGCCACTGAGTACATAGCCTTCACTGCATGTACAGACAAATGCATGATCTGCTGTTGCACTTTCAGTCACTGTTTGTCTTGCATTGGGGTTATCACAGGTTGGCTGAGCACTTCTTCTTGCATATCTGAATTCCATGTTGAGGCCACATTCTAGTAAGAAAACAGAGTAATGACTATCATAGGGACAATTTTCCACTTCCATTTCATCATACAGTTATAGTTCACTGTCGCTCTCTTAGTTTTATATGAGAACTCCCGTAAAATCAGCTGCATGTAAGTGAAAGTTCATTCATAAAAGCTATGAATATAAAAGTTATGAACAACATAGCTTGGTTGGTGATAAAATAATTAGATGTCAATTTGTTAATAACTTGTAAATTCAATTACAGTTTAATGTCAAAACATTCACTTACCACAGTCCTGTGAATTAACAAATGTGTTCAGTTCCATTCCAGTGGTACATCCTTCAAAATCTTGTGTAGTTAGGTACTCACAGATTGGAGTCCCTGAGCACAGTTTGTCCTCACAGTTTTCCTGTGGGAAACAATGTCTTATTATAGGTGAAAGAGTTACAGAGATGCATACTTAACATTTTTAAATAGGCCTACTCTAACTAGTAGACATAGGAGTAGGTACTGGATGGAGAATAAAGAAAGTGGATGATTATATCTTTGAGAAATTTCTCATTGTATAAAAATTACACAAAATGTGATTCTGATAAAAACTGGTTTTGAAGCTTAGATGGAACATTTTGGAAAATTCACAGTCTCAACATAGAGAAACACAGCTGTGTCCTATTTGAGTTTAACAATTAAAATACTCAATTCAAATGTTGGAACCAAGTAGTTGATTTTGGAAGAGTCCATAACAAATTGGTCAACTTCTTTGCTGTCCACAGGCATGATTGATTAATTTTTTTTTTTTTTTCTGATAATAAACATATTTTGATAGTCACAGATGCTCAAAGAGGCTGTGGACTTTATTATCACAGATAGTGAATCTCTGGGTGGCCATTTATGAACTAGCAAACTTACCATGGGAACAGAGCAGAGACTATTGA
The DNA here is from genome assembly GCA_039654565.1 of Peronia peronii. Classification (NCBI taxonomy): domain Eukaryota; kingdom Metazoa; phylum Mollusca; class Gastropoda; order Systellommatophora; family Onchidiidae; genus Peronia; species Peronia peronii. The sequence continues at coordinate 21,809 of JBCEWB010297015.1, forward strand.
GAGTTTGACAAACTGAGATAATTTCCCCAGCACACTCTTCTTCTGGGGACTCAGGGACAGGTGGTTCTTCAACTATAGTTCTTGGTGTACATCTGTGGGACATCGTTAGTTACTTATAAGATCATGAGTTGTTCTAAAAGCACCAATTTGTTGTTGTGATATGGGCAAAAATTTAGGCTTCTATATCACATTGAATGATGTTAAACATAAAATGCTGTCTGAAGTGACATTAACTATGGTTTTTAACATTCAAACTGAACATTATGACACCTTTAATTTGTAAATGTCCGGATTTAATAAGTCTCAGTCTGAATACTTGCACTGCCATGACGTACTATAAGTTGTCTGGGTAGGAAATCTAGCAGCACTGTCTAGATTTGGTTGTAGTCATGAGAGATATCTTTCAATTCTTTCACCACAAAGAACTGACCAACAGATTTTAAAAAATAATTTAAAATCACTAGATTTGGCTAGTTCAACATCTCTTCAGTGAAAGCATAAAATCTCATCGGCAACATGCAATTTGACTTTTAACCGCTTCACTGCTAGCCAATTTTTGCATTGTTTGCAGCCCTGTGCTAAGCACCAACGATACTCATCAGTGCCG
>JBCEWB010297126.1:0-22414 GCA_039654565.1 Peronia peronii
TCAAGCACCTGTAATAAATTCTGCATCATTTCGACGTGAGGATTCCTGTTGTTATTTCTCCATCATTGTGTGTGTCTGATCCGCATTCACCGCCTGATCGCCACTTACATCGTCATGACAAACACCCTTCAACATCCAGAAAGTACATTCGTGACAGTGTGTTTCCACACGGAATACATTGCAAGTGAGTCTACTTATGGAATACTATACTTGTGTTTTAGATGCTTGTATTGACATTACTTGACATTGCATATTTAAAGATCTCTTGTTTCTTGTAGAATAAAATATTCATGTTACCCATACTATCCACATCAGACTCTTGACAGTTCACATAGTTCAGTAATGACAAAAGTAGTCAATAACTACTTTATATCAATTATAAATGTAAAATAACATTAAAGCTCCATAACTGAACAGTGTGATCTTTGAAAGCCTAATTGTCCTAAGTGTCACTGACATCTTTTAACAAAATTCCAATTCAGCTTTGTAAACCAAACTGTCTTAGGTGCTAGATTCATGAAAAGTTAACTAATGTAATGTCAGTGTTCAGGATCAAATTCATTTTCATAAAAAAGTGGTATAACTTAATACAACTGCAATGTTAGTAAAACAATGGTAGTAGTACTTGCCACACTTTAAATTAGCTTTCAAGATTTGAGTGTACAATTCACTCAAGCAGAGATTTATGCCTGACCTGTTTGGATCGTGGAATCCACTGCTTGTCTCACTAGTACTGTCTACTTGATCTCTTTCTGCTGTTTGTTTGACTGGAGGCGACAGGCTCTCATTCAGTCGATCTGTAAAGCAGGGTAAACACCTTCATGACATCTGTAGAGGCATAGTTCTGACAATAAACATGCACTATGTGTTGTATATAATGTTCTACACTAATGTTCTACAATTGTCAGCTACAGACAGAGGGAAGACAAAAGAAAAATGAGAAGACAACATCCAAGAGTGGTTAGGAGGAAGATCTGCTGAATCTTGAAGAGCAGGTGCAGGACAGAGAGGTCTGAATTTAGAGGCATCAACTTCAAAAGTACTACTACAACTTCGGCCTAGGTCATGGGTATAAAACTGAAGTACATACATCTATAAAGCATCTGTGTTTCACTGTTTCAGAAATCTATCACACTCAAAAAAAAATCAGTCAGCCAAAAAAAAAAAGGTGAAAAGTCCACAACCAGCCAAAAATCAATGTTGACCAAGTCGTCGCTATTTCAGTTGGAAGTTTCACATCTGTAGCATAAATTTCTACAAACTCACCAGCATTTCTGGTCTGAAGGGGATCAGTTCTGGACCTGTGTCTCTTCACCGGTGACTCTATGCCATCAAATGCTCGTCTTCCCCCAGCTCCACCACCACCACGGCCCGGTGAAAGGGCACCAGCTGCCGGTGTTGCCATGAAATGTCCAGCTCCTACCCAGCTGCTGGGAGAGCTGTAGTCAGTACTAAAGCCAGCAGGACTGGAAGTGTAGGTGGGACTCTCTGGGCTGTACAGATTAATGTTACCAGCTGAGGAAAACACAGGGAAAGGGCTGATTGTTTTGAGCAATTGCAGAACACAAGATTTCAGAAAAAACTGACAGGATTTCCCACTGGAAGTAGGTCAGGCATGTTCCTTTGTAATTAAATCATTCACACTACTCACCACTATTATTCTTTGGAGGACATATGTTTAATATGCTTTAAGTCTATTAAGTTTGTCACTCACAATGAAGAGTTCTAGTCATACACTTCCTCCCCACCATAACAGGGTCAAGCCAAGAAGTGAGACAAACTTGTGGCCGAAGCAAGGCCAAAGTCATGGGTCAAAGGAATTTCCCGGGATATTGGTGAACTCTATTAACATACCAGTCTTTTTCTCAACCCCTTGAATGTCCCTAAATATAAGGTCTTTTTAAGGACCACAAAAGGAACCTTATGGATGTATTTACGGATGTTGTGTGACTGAATATTGACAAATACTTATCAATATAATACCATCCTTGCTGGCTGCTGATGGATACACAAGGAAAGAGCTGACTGCTCTGAATTACTGACATACCGGGTCCACACTCTCTGAATGTCCCCAAAATTTATGGCTGCTAATAGGAATCTTATGAAGATGAACATCACCAAATATTTATTTACATAATGTCATTCATGCCAAATAAGGCACTCAGCATATCTTCATATTTATACATCAACAAATGATAACTTGTTCATTTAGGAGCAACAATACTTTGGAAATGCTATCATATCATTATCACATCTATATTATAAATCTACAACAAAACCCATAAAAGGCTTATGGACTCAAAAAGTACTGAATGTATCTATGTGAAATTTGGCACACAATATTGTTGCATAAAGACCTGTGTTTCTACTTATGGAAAGCTTAAAAAAAAGGTTTATTATGTTTTTATTTTCAAAAGGCAATAAGAACTGAAAAGTAAACTTGCAAGAATGTTTGATCCGAATTCTATGTTTGATAAAACGGCTCATTCAAAATACATCTTCTTTGAGTAACATTCAGTTTGATCATCCAAAATACCAACATCGAGGTGCGCACGCTTGCTACACACTTTAAGTCGAAGGGTGAATTTCGGTATGAGCTACGATTTTTTAAAAATCTTCCACGAAGGCGGTGGGTTCTTTTCTAGTATCATCATAAGTGAACATTAATTCAGGTTGTCAAAACAGGGTTCACACTCCCCTTAATGCCTTGAAATTCAAGGACTTTTCAAGGACTTTTTAAGGACTTTACAACTGTTTATAAGGACTTCATGAAGCCAAACCCATTCAGCCAACTGAGTGACTAATTGTAAACAGTAGCCCCCTCCAGGCATCTTACAATTACTCCTTCATTGATGAATGTAACTGAAGATTCAAGTTGGGATGTAAAATTTCATTTAAAAGGCATGAAACTGTGCATAGTTATTTATTTTTATCATTATTTTCTTTTCTAATGTGTGTGTATGGGTGCAGTAGTGTGTTGCAGCACTTGCATTGGGTATACAATTTAAATACCTCTGTACTGTCACAATCTCTATAAATTAAGAATGACCATAGTCTGACATGCACAGATCTATATGAGAAAGCTAATTCTGGAAAATCTAACCTGTCTTTCAGTTAATTAATGGGTAAAGAGAGGTTTTGGTAAAACTCATTTAAAATGTAGCTGGCTTTTACTCTTTACAATTCATTAAATCTCACTGCAACTGGATCTAAATCTAAATCAATTTGTTACTTGCTCACTTCCATCAGAACTACTTTTTTTGTCTCATATAATATGTAGACGATATATATGTACACAAGCTAGATCTAGAACTACAGGTACCCAGCAAAAAGGTCGCGTAATACTAATAAATAGACCCAGGTCTCCGTAAGATTAAGAACATTACAAGATGATCAGATGATGGCGTGACTTATGATTTCTATACATGAAAGCTCTCTTAGATTTACTCGATCTAGATCTATTTCTTTCTCTTGCTACAACAGGTCTGGACCTAGATTCTCTAGATCTACATCAGTACATTCCCGTAGATCTCCGCGGAATGCTGAGCCAAAGATCTTAACGAGATCTCAGTAGGCCTATTGATTAGTGTCAAGTGATAACCTTTTACAGTTAACAAATAGCATATGACCGCTGGACTCAATGGTGAGTCTAGATCTTTGACTTTGAGTATGTAAACGCGATTCGAGATCCTAACACAAGTCGAGGCTGCCATTGCCCATTCGTATCTTCATTCCAGGCATGCGCACAAGACATTCATACTTTCGTTTTCACTTTCTTCGTTCTGCAAAAGTATCAAAACGTCGGCAGCCAGCAAAGATGTTTCTGACCATCAGAAAGTTCATTTTTTTCCGCTTATGTCCAAAGTCTGAAATTTCCTGACTAATAATTTGATTAAACTCCCCGCAATATCCATCAGAATTACGACTAAACTGGCGCCGTTGAATCACACTGGACCTGAGCAGGCCTAGACTAGGCTAGATCCACAGTGCATGACATAAAGAAAATCATAAACATCCGGGCAACTTTGATAAGAAACGAACTTACAGCAAATGTAAAATACGGAGAATCTATCGGGCAAATTCAGAAGGCAGAAAAAAACAAAAAAAACCCTGTTCTAACAATCGGTCATTGAACGAAATTGACCACCCATGCAAAAATATAAGGACTTTTCAAGGACTTTGGTAACAATTTCCAAATTCAAGGACATTTCAAGGCCTTGAATTTTTATCTCAAAATTCAAGCACTTTCAAGGACTTTCAAGAACCGTACGAACCCTGTCAAAAACATAAGCTACCTGGATTACTCTCCAGATACTGCTCTTGTGTCTCTAACTTGGTCTTGCTGTCCCTCTAAATTCTATATGTTCTTGAACTCTGCAGACGGTTCCTTCAAAACACTTTGAAGTTCAGTCAACAATTCCACCTCTGTGTAAGCAGATCAAGAGATCTACAAATGCTACTGGTGCTACCAAAAAGTGCGAAGTTTCTCCATTTAGTGCTAGAGCACTGAAAGCCATTTTGTCACATGAAATCTCATTATACATGGTGAGATGAAAAGAATTAAGCCAATAAATTTGCCAATACTTAATAACAATAATAATAATAATAATAATAATAATACAGAGAGAGCATCTGTATCATGCCTAGCTTCACATAATACAAGCTCTAGGTGCTATACCATCCATTATTACTCCAACAGACTCAATAGATACACTCACAGACATGCTCAATCTCCTGAGAAGCATACATGGCAGTTACCTGTTAGAAGCTCAAATGCTTAGCAGTAAAACAATAACATTCTCTGTCAATAATTGCATACTTATTTCAACCTGGGTCGAGTCAGACAATGTGTGCAAACATCTTTCTTAGGGACAAAATGTTGGGACCTGTCAGGATTCTCACACGACTTGTTCATCCCCAGTGCAATGGCTCAAACAGCAGCCCACTCACAGTCACACTGCACATTTGAGTTAGACTGCATTTTTCCTCCTTACCTGCACTTGTGGGAAGTTTTCCATCTTTATGATCCCCATAGTCCCCAGCAGCAGATCTCCCATCATCCACTCTATCTTCTGAGAAACGCACTCGTGACTGGTGGGGCAGGGGTCGCTGGGGTGAGGAATACTGCTGCTCGGGATGGAAATGCTGGGGCTGATGGGACTGATGTGGCAGCCCTTGGCTTAAGCCAGGCTGTCTGCTGTAGAGGTAAGGATGATTGCTGGCAGCTGGCGGTGGGGGTTCAAAACCAGCTTTGAGAGATGGATGACTAGCATCTGCAGAGAGGAAGCAACATAAACAATTATCCATTGTATGGCACACATAAACAATAGTGTCACAAGAAAAAGAAAAGTGACATACTGTACCATACAAAAGCATATTGGAAATAATATCACAATATCTTATGTGCAAAGAAATGATTTTCATCTGTGCTGCAGAGGAATGAAAAATTTTCTGTAAAAGTATAACAGAGGCCATCACAGAAAGTCATTCCTACCTTATCCGGTAGAACTGCATTAAAAGTACTGTTATATTTCATTATAATTATAAACTAAGATTCCCTGAGCTAAAAGTTGTAGATATCCATGTGATCTGATACATGATACAAATGGTATGGCGATGTATTCTGCTAGTGAGAACTGAACAGTCTGCTGTGAGGACTGGTGCATTTAACCCCTTTGCTATGTCAACTTTTCATCATATCTGATGTTCCTAACGTCGGCTTTGTCAGTTTCCCAGCATGACAGAAAATTAACAACTCACAAAACGAATTACACACTTTAGCTTAGTGGTAGGCTCTAACAATCAAAAATATTTTCAAAGCTGACCTCATCTGTCATTTTTATTTTTATGCTGAAATAAAAAATTATAGGCTCAAGCCACTACAATTGCAATCAAACGTCTTTAAAAAGACTTCAATATATGCCATGCAGTGTACATTATGTTAAGCAATTTCTATCGCTCTTCCATGAAGCCAGTGCATCAAAAATAGCAGTAAAAGCCTGTCACATAGGAGTTAGAGGGTAAATTAATTGTTGTTTAAATGAAGCCGTATAAAAATATCACATGCCCGCAAGGACAACAAAAATATTAATCTTACTTCACAATGAATGGGATGATTGGCCAATATCCATCAATACACAGAGAATGATGGTTGAATGAATGGAGGCTGAGATAGAGACTTGGTTTTCATTTAAAGGGACATCAGCATGATGACATTTAAGTTGCACCAAGTGTATCATCAATGACACCGAGATGTACAAATATGTATCAAGCTATCTGTACACTATTATCATAGTATATAAAGGGCAAATCAGTAACTATCAAAATCACAAACCACACACGCATTATCTTGCAATCACATCACCTGTTATCTGACAGCATCTATTTGCTGCTGCAGTCAATGACACCAGCGGGTAATTCTCCTCCATTTGTTCTGATCAAGTCCAGCTGACTATGGATTTTCATACTGCTTGATTCCATGATACTACCAATGAGTGAAGCTGGTAATCTGCACTTACCAGAGTTAAGTCTAGATGAGGACTGCTGTGGAGACTTCATGGGAATTGCCTGATACCTCAGCTCTGGACTATCCACTGTTTGACCGGCTCCAGTTGTGATCAGCATTTTCCCACTCTGCCCAGTCACATACCCATGAACATGTGTGAGGTGGGACTGGTTCAAATTGTTGGACGGCTGGAACAAGACAACCGACCAAGCAATGTAATTCAATTAATGTAAGCAGAACCATCATCTTACATAGCTACTCTAGATACATATATCACCATATGAAGAGTTAGACCACAAAATGAGATAGATCTAATTTTCTCGTTTCAAGAATTTTTTGCTGCAAATAAATGTTTTGCTAAAAGTTATGACTTTCTGATGATTTGTTATTGTGGACATCTTGCATTTTGTAAGGTATCTGTAAATCAGATCATACAACTCATACAAAAGCATCAACTCCTACATCTACTTATGAAATGTCTCACAGCCAGCCAAAATGAGACGTATGTTGATTTTTCACCATAGGCATATGGGGTTTTTGGTATCCTGTAAAAGCTTATTTCATATCCCTTCAGATGGTGAAAAAAGTTTTGAGCGAGCTTTATTCTAGCCAGAGATATTGCAGTTTAAAGAGAGAAGGGGAGCCCCCCAGCAATGACCGAAATTCTGAGAAAATCCAGTTAGAATGAACGGTCGAACACATAAATCCACATACCTATCTCACAAAAACCTGATTTCAATGAAGAATATTTATAAATTGAGGATAATACCGATATTATTTTGTTCAGAAATTAATGCACTTTCGATTTCTGCAATAAAAAAAAAATTTGATATCTGACTCCCCTCATCACATTCAAACCCGATTTCTCGGTTCTAGCCCAGCAACTTACGTCTCATTTCGACTGGCCGAGAGACAAATACTAACCCTTCCACTGTAAAAATTAAAAAGTTTATTTTTTCATCTTTTTTTTATGTTCAGATCAGGGAACTTTCTACCACTGTTGAAAGCCAAATATTCAAACCACTTCTAAAATTTTAATTTATCACTGAGCAAAATTTAAAACAGCCTGTAGGAAAATTCTGATACAAGGATTAAGAGCTTGGAAAGCCAGTTCTATGCTTTTGAAATGATTCTCAAAATCCCTGTCAAAGCAATCTCAGTGCTGAAAAGGTTAGGTTCCATATATCCCAGGTCCAGGATTTGCAGGGTCAAAACAAAGAAATGTGACATGTCTGAATTCAGTGAATTCAACTGTCCTACCTTGATATGAAAGTCGTGGCCTCTGCTGGACCCCGTGGATCCATGCTCTGAGGATGATAAATGCTGTGAGTTTTGTAGTTGCTGGTGCTGTTGTTGATGTTGCTGATATGATGAGGGCGGTTGTTGATGCTGAACTATTGCACTGCTGTAGGTGTGGCCAGTGTTGTTGGTGGAGATGGAGGCAGATGTAGCCGTGGGATGATGAGAGCAGCTGGTGTCTCCATCTGCCACCTGGAGGTCATTCCTGGTCATGGGGATATCTGCCTGATTGGTCAGCCTGGAAATACAAATACATTCTCTTTCATTTGCAGCATGTGATCCATGACCCCAGATTGTTGTACTTTTCTATCATACATTTCCCATTTACAAAGACATGATAACTACTGCGTCAAGATAAATATACCACTTCAGTAATAATAACAATAATAATAGAGAGCATTTATATAGTACTTAGCCCAGTACGGTATATGCTCTAAGCGTTTTATAATCTATTATTATTCCAAAAGACCCAAAGAAGACACTCATAAACATTCTCAGCTTCCTGAGAAGCATACAATGCGGCTGCCTGATAGGCGCTCAAACTCCAATCAATCTAACAATATTAATTACTATCTAAAGTCGGTTACCATTTAAACTGAATCAACTCAGGAAATGCGTGTGAATTGTCTTTCTCCAAGAACAAAATGCCGGGACTGGTCAGGATTCTAACCCAGAACTTTAGATACCACATCCAACGTCGCTAAGCCACTGATATCTAAGAAAATGCTGTGATCAGTACAGCGCTATTTTTTAAAGTATTAATGAGATCAAGAAAACAGTGGCTGGTAAAGATCAGATGTGCTGCTAGACCAAACTTCAAGGTAGGGTAAGCCATTTCAAAAAACAAGAAATAAAGTTTAGTAAAGTAACTATCGTGATCTTCTGCCTCTGGAGATTTAATTCAAGAGATCTATGATTTTGCAAAAAATGCTGTTAAATCATGAAAATGCCTTAATATTCATCTTCTGACCTGCCCAGATTATAACATGTGAAACTTCAAGAAATCTAGATTTTATTATACAAAGAAAAAAAAATATTTCAGCAGCATTACAGGTGTCTGACTTAAAAACTAACCAAGTCGTAAATTCTAATTCAGTTGAAAAACACAAAAAAAAACAATAATTTGTGAGGCAAAAAAAAACAGATATACTGGCGATAACTTTGCAAAAGAAATTATTACTTTCAAGTTGAAGCACTGAAATTTATTTTTAAATTCTGGGAGTAATGCACTGTCTGGCCCAAAAGAAAAGGTAATAGCAGTGAGATGACTGTTTTCAAGACATTTGTTTAATTATTTTGCCAGATATGAATGCAGCAGAAAGAATGTAGCATTTTTCAGCAGAGCAAGTCCTATCACCTTTGTAAATATTCCTCCACACGGTTCATTCTCTCCATCTCCTCATTTCTAGGCTGGCCCCCATTCTCTCCACCTGCTGAGGGTGGTAAGGTCTGGGAGAGGGAGACGGTCGCCACTGTGTCACAACCTTGACCTTCATCTGCCTGGCTGGTCACTGCCATAGGCCCAGAGGTCACTAGGTTCAAGCTGGTCACCGATGTGTTGCCATCCGTCACTGCCATGGCTGACGCCAGCTGATTGCCACTCTGACTGGACATGAATGAGCTGTTGAGACCCTGTTTGTGAGAAGCCAAATATTATGCACTTTTTGAGACAATGTGGAAAGGTAAAAAATAGTTTATTAAAGTTAAAATGTTTGTCTTCCTACTTAACCACTTTGCAGTCCAGTTCTAAGCATCAGAGATACAATCAGTATCGCTTGCCCGTCCAGTGCTAACCCCCAACCACACTTAATCTCACCCACTGTGCGCAACTCAGTTGGCACTCGTCCTCTGCTTTATCACAGGTAATCAGAGACTCAACCATTATTGAAAGTTAAAAACTGCTACATGAACAAGCAGATTATACGCGTGATTTAGGCCCTCATTGCTCAATCATCTGCCAGTCATCTATTAAAATATTCTGCATTTAGAAGCAAAATGCTGGTCAGTGGTCAGAACATTTGATCAACAGAACAAAGGGGGGTGGTTATGGTGGACTGACCATGGACATACCATGCACTTTTTTCCACACATGAGAGACTGATTTTTGGATGTTCCTTGTACTGTTTCTAAGAAGTCAGGTCATTAACCTTCTAACATCTGAGGCAGCTTTTAGATGAGTTTGACAACATCAACAATGCTGAATACCAGTATCAATCTATATTGACAGAATTTGGTCACCACTAAAAGTTTGCATTTTGTGGCCATCTTTTTAGATAAACTATTCAAAATTCCATTTGCTTTTAAGCTCTTTTTATCTTGTATCATATTTGTCACATGGGCTACAGAGGATTAAACAAGAGGTTTGACATTTCTGAAGTAAAAGGGACCTCACCTTTTTCTGTGGTGTGCTCACCAGCAAGGACACAGCTTCATTCCACTGCGACTGCATCATAAACTGTAGCTTAGTCAGGATCTCCATTCTGCAATGATAAGTCATGAATGTATACAATTTTTGTCTCAGCAAATCGCTGTTGTACACAGGTAAGTGATGTTCACACAAATATCACTGTCCTGTCTTACACAAAACACTGAGACTGAATCATAAACTGTAACTTAGTCAGGATCTTCATTCTGGAGCCATAAATCATGTACCTATTCAATTATCTTAGCAAATCTCCACTGTACACAGGTTGGTGATATTCACATGAATTATTGCTATCCAGGCTTTCACAACACACTAAAACTGCATCATAAAACCACAGCTTGGTCAGGTTCTGCAACAGCATACCAATTATTAAAATATTATGAGTTTGGCTCTTGCAATACACCAAAATGTAGGCTAATACAAACTACAGGCAAACCAGCAAACATAGGAAATCATCACATGAAATCCGGAAAGAGTTAACTCTTCCAGCATGTAAACCCTCACTAGACAAGAATGTAGGTCATTAAAATGTTTATCTTGCATTTAGAAGATCAACTGCTCTGCTGAAAACTTCAATGCCGAAAGTATATGCTTACAAACAGAGTTGTTCATTTTCCTGTCTTTAGTTAGGGAGTTAACTACTGAGAACAACATAGATTGTAGGATAGTGCTGCATAAGGAATGGATTAAAGTAGTTAAAAATGCTCAAAACAATCATTCACTGTGATGGAACAATAATAATTAATTCTACTCTTCTTTGGATATACATCTCACAACCAGTCAAAATGAGTTATATATGTCAATTTTCCACCAGTCTCAGTTACTACTAAGACCTTTATTCACACACATTCATGTGGTGAGAAATGTTTTGAGCTGGTTTGAATGTAGCCAGAGATATTGCGAACTGAAGACACAGGGAGTGACCATCAGTGCCAGCCAAAGTCTAGAAAAAATTGGCAGAAAGAAACAGTTTGGAATAGAAATCGAGATATATTCACTTCATAACATCTTGATACACATCTAATCTGCCCATAAAGGTAATATTTTCTTATTCCAAGTTGCATCTTCTTTCAATTTCACCAGTATAAAACACTTATATCAGAACACTTTTATGTCATTTAATCTTCAATTTGACTATTCAAGTCTGGCAACTTACGACTTATTTTGACTGGCCACGAGATATATCAATACAATATAAACATAAAAATATAAAAAATAAGTAATCAAACCCTGTTTCAATACTTATGAGATAATTAATTTATTTTTCTAAGCCTTACAAGCAGAAAATCCCCAGATCGGAGATGTCACTTCATTATCCTAAAGATATTACAAAACTTCCACAACAGCAAACAAAACACAACAAAACAAAATCAAACAAAACAAAACTTTATAAAAAGAAACCACAAAAAAAATCTGACAGTCTTCAAGTCTCACCTTTGTGATTCCAGTTTGATCTTGGACTGTCTCAAGCTTGTATTTTCATTGCGTAGTTCTTGAAGCCTACATGACATGACCAAAAAAGAAGGTTTGGTTGTTATGATGTTTGACTGAAGATTAACAAACACGAGCATTAAACTGCACCCAGGAGGCTATTTACATAAAATGAGTCTACTCTACAAATATAGATATGATGATGATGATAATAATAGAGAGTAATTACATAGCGCTTATCTCTTCAAAACGCAGGGTCTAGAGACTTTACAATCTAATATAGATCTATGGCTCATTTGGCCCAAACAGCATGAGGTCTCAAAGTAAATATAAAGTACCCTGAGTGAGTGGCACAAAAAACAAATCATCCTTCATCTGTTAAGTCATTACAAACAATACTTATCACTTATTCAACTGCCATGGCAATCACATATCCTGTCTGTATACATTCTGCTGATTTCTGTGTGCCATATGCTGAGCTTCTCCCATTCTCAGTAGAATAATGTAGGATATGCTCATATACATGCACCACATGAAACTACAGCATTCAAAAGTTCAATTAAATAAAGGAAGAATATGAGAAAAAATAGTTGGAGGTGAATCAAATTTTTGAAAATTTTTTTTGTTGTTGTTTTTCAAAATAAGGAACAAAACTTGATTAAAACTTTTTTTTACTTTTCCTCTAGCTCTGTGATTTGCTTTCTGTACTCCTCTTCTTTCTTCTGCCTTTCATCATTCAGTACCGCAGTCTGTCGTTCCATATCCTGTTGGTGTCGACTGTGCAATTCTGATACCTGCTTGCGGTGGCGCTCTGAGGCCTCCTCTAATGCCACCTCTATGCGAGAGTGACATTCTGTGGCCTGATCCGCAATCTGTCAAGGACACGAGGATCCAGTAATTTAGCTCATACTTTTCTCATTCACAGTTCGTTACCCCAACAAAAAAGGGATGTAACTCAACAGACAAAAAGAGATAATCAAGCTGTGTACAGTCAGTTATCAGCAAATTTTTTTCCTAATGTTTGCTGGTCCAAAAAAATCAGATCAGTGTTTAATCTGCCTTCCATTTGCAGATACTGCAGAAGCAGGAGAGAACACCCAAGCTTAAGTATCAAATTTGTTTCTGCCATCATCAATAAACTTATCAAGTTGTAAGTTGTTGCTTAAGTATGCCTTGTTGGCGCTATTCATAGTATTTAAATTTTATATGTGCATGTGATTGTAAATGTTTGTTACTTGTATATTGTGCCTCATCAGATTTGAAAGGATTTTTTTTCTTGAGGACAAAACAAGAATTTATCTTATCTCAAAAAAAAAAAAATGATGAGAGAGCCTGCTGCCCCATGTGAATGGCCTTACCTCTTTTTCCATTTGTGCATGTAGATCAGCCTCTAGTTTTCTCTGGGCACTTTCAAACTTTGCCTCCATGATAGCCATTTCCACTTTCTGACTCTCCTGTAAAGAAGCAGTACATGAGTGAGTGTCATACTCTTCTTGTATCGGAAAGTCATGACAATAGTATCATTACACCAGTCTAGGTCATTCTTCATCTACGTTATGCTTGATTAGCATTTGATTGGACAAATGGATATAAGGACTTATCCTTTTTTGAGTAATTTTCTTTCAAAAAAAATTTAAAATCTCTATAAAAAAGCCAAAGATCTTAGAAACCCAAATGCTGAGCAATCAATTTCAAACCAAATATACAGTTACATCTTCAAAGGGAAAATTAGACCTATCCTTGAGTGATCCAAAAGTTGGTTAACTCCAATAGCCACAATCAGCCAAGATAATTATTGTCATATTTATTATTTTACACATTACAATCTCACCAAAATGGAATGACTATTAGATAGAACTATAGAATCAATACTTGTAACCAGTTCAGAGGGAAAAATAAAAGACACATCTTTTATTTCAATTCTGTAGAATAGAGGAAAGCTTCTTATGCTGTTATTTTGTAGTTTACCATATTGGATATAATACAGAATAGTTTCAAAGGATTGGCCCTATGCCAATGTATCAGTTTCACTTGATAGGAGCAGACCTCAAACCCAATGAGTTCATGCAATGTATGAAACATTCATCTAGCATCTGCCAGCATCAACACAACTGCAGTCAATGACAGCAATAGGGTAATTCTCCTCCATTTGTTCCAATCTTCGCTAGCTCTGTTGATTTCATAGATTCTCATTCTGTTGGATTCACAATGTTGCTACTGAGAGAAGCTCATGGTATCTCTCTTTTTGCTTTTGCCTCAATTTGCCTTGAAAAACTGTCTTCAAAAGATCTATCTCTTAGTTAAATAGGCATGGCGTACATATCTCCATTTCCTTCCCTTCATAACTGATACAAGCTTTCTTGTTGTTCCTAATTCTTTTAACATGCTTTCTCTTTATTATTCTATGAAATATATTGCTATATTCCACATTTCCAAATCTGTTTCTAAAAACTGACTGGTATGTGAAAAAAAAAAGCAACTCTATATAACAACTCCAGCGTACCTTCTCTCGCACAAGCTGTTCCATGTCCAAGACAGCTTTCTTCAATTCTGCTTTCAGTTCCTCTCCCTGAGATTCTGCTTCCTCTCTTCTTTTCTTCTGTTCCTCCACTTTCACCTAATACATAAGAAACAAAACACTGACAGTGTGATTGAGCATGGGGGTTGTCTTGATCAATGTAAAATGCCTATAAAACTACTGACACCATCAATTTCTCATTCATATTTTTAAATCTATGACCTACACACGTTAACACTGACATGATAATGAAAATGGGGATAAAGATGTGGTGTGTAAATATGTGTGTGTGTGTGTAAGTTGGTATGAGTGTATGTATGTGTGTGTGTTTATGTATAAGATATGTATATATACAAGACTTAAAATAACATTACCACTTTCCCAATCTACACAATTATTGGCTGTACATAGTATGACACAATAAAATAGGGTTGTGATATTCTTGAGGTTTATAAAAGTGTACCTTTTCCATATTGATAACTTTTTGATTCGCCTCTTTCACCTCAGCAATTTTTGCTGTTAACTCGTGCTCTTTCTTTAACCAATTATCCTGCTCCTGAAATAAAGAAGAAAAAGTTTTCTAAGAGTGGTGTATAAAAAAAAATAAGGATTAAAATATATATGTAAACAAGACATTTTCATACAGAGGAAATAATTAGTTATGTCTGCTAGAGCCATGTATTATTCTCAGAAGAACAAAATGTGTAGTCTCCTAAACTTAAACACCATTAGCGGACGTCTTATCTAAGACATCGTAATAACAAACTTTTCAACCTGTGACAATCTGCAATTGTATATCTATGGAAATCTCTCAAACCTAATTTTCTGATAGGATATGCTAGCTTAGCTCCTGATTACAAAAAGAGATGCAATTTTAAGGAACTTTAAATCAAAGCAACATTCATCTCTACATATCAAATATCATACAACCACATGAAATGAGTCAAGATATCAAATTTTTTATGTGTAGAGCTAAGTGGTGACAGTGGGAAAGGAAATGAGTATACTTCACTCAAATGAACAGATTTACTTAGCCATGATTGTTGTAAGTCCAGATGTTCACATCCAGATTAAGCTGTCGCTACTCCATTGGTCAATAAAATCCTTTTTTTTTTTTTTTCAACAAAGCCCCCTTAACTCACTGACGACATTTTCCGCAACATATGCGGGACGGTCTGGTGTGTGGTCAATTGAGACATTTCCCTGCACTACATGAGGGATCAACTTTAAAATTTTTTCACACTGACCCATTTTCCACAAATGCCCCGGGAACTGTCTCTCACCGTAGAGTCACCATTTGTTTCGTTTCATACCAAGTTTGGCAGAAGTCGGTCAGTAACTTTTTTAGTTTTTGAAAAACAAGGAAAGTCACTTCAAAGTGAAAGTAGGGAAGGAAAACGGTAGTCGAGTTGATCTAATAAATACAATGGCGAGCAGGGAAAGGCAAGGAAAGTGGAAAGTTTTCAAACTATTCAATGACTCTTTTAGTTCTGAGACCGAAATTAAATGAACGTATAGATCTAGATTTAGCAAGCAAGATTCTACAATACAGGTGGTCTAACAATTCCCGAGTTTAGATCTAGATCTAGATCTCGCAATTCTGGGCATAGTACTAAGAAGAGTAATAAAGCACCAGCGAACCCATTACTTCTCTGCATGATAAAGGGGAGAATTAGTCAGATAATTTATTGACTGATTTGCCTATTTGTCATATAGAGAAGGTAAAGATTTGCCTTTTTGTCGTACAGGGGTTGTTACCTCATTCATCCTTTTGTCGTACAGCCAACGAAATGTTCACGTTACTTGCTGACAAAATCAGAAATCAAGCCAGTCACAATTTCTGTATGTGTGCTTACCTCCATCAGTCTCTCTTGTGCTTGCTGTGCTCTCTTCTCTGCCAGGTCTTGTGATTCTTTCAAATCATCCCACTCTACCGTCATGACAGAATATTTTTCTCTCTCTGCTGATAGAATTTCTTCCACATTCTCTTTGCTTCGCTGGGCTTCGTACACCTGTGAATGGGCAAAGTAGACAGAACACAAATCTCATTACTAAGCAGATCTTAAGATCAGAAGTCACAATGGCTTGCCTATTGGGTTCTGAGAAAGCACAGTTCTGACAACATTATTTCGACTTAGTACCATATATTGATGCAGACTTATAAACAGGCCCTCCCATCACCAGCCTCAGCAGTCCTGGATCCCTAATACAGTATTAATAACTAGTTTGATACAAAAAGGTGATATGTATAGCACTCTTAAGAAATCATTTGGATTTACAATTTTCTGTTGGATAAACTTAGATATTTGCCAGGTAGTTTAAGATTTATTGGGATCCCTGATAAATTTTTAAAAGCTTCTTTATATAAAAAAGGTCTCAGTTCATTTAACAATTTATCATCCAATGGTAAATCTAATGATGCCATCCGAGGCACTAGCTATACAATGATCTGCTATAATGTCATGCAGGTTGTTGACATTAATTTATATTTAGGTGAAACACTTAATTCATATTTATCCACAGATATTCTTGAAATTTAGTGATGGTCCTACCTCATCTTTCAACATACTGATCTTTTGTGCTGACCTCGCCTTCTCTGCTCTCAACTCTTCCACTGTTTGTGATAGATCTCTCTCAAAGTTGTTGATCATCTGAAAGTACATGACCCATGTGAGATCATTTGTGAATATTGCTGACAATTTTGACAAATATACATATCCACATTCACAGCCACACACAATCACATGCACAAACACAACTATCCATTATTATAGCTGAGGATATTCACACATATCTACATAAACCTGTTAAAAGAGATTGCATTTACAGCCACACCAACACAGAATCATATCTTCAAAAACAGCTGATAAAATTCACACCAAACACAATCACTCCCACCCAAAGCCTGCATGTATCTACACTTATACATAACCCCCTTATTTTCACAAACAAATGAATCCACCCAAAACCTCTGCAACATACTGCTATGCACACACATAAGGACATATTATTGTTATCAACAAAAATTCACATCCCAGAACATCAAATTTTATAACTGGAAACATTCAGATCACCACCGGAACACATACCCATATTTTTAAAAGCAAAGCAGAATGTAATTATTAGACCTGAAAAATGTTTTCTAAATTTCAAATGGTCAAGTTCAACAATTCTCCCACAGAAGCTCTGTTGTAATATGTTTTCAAATTGAATGGCCACAATGCCATGAGCTTCTACCCACTGCCTGCCGACAATTCAATCATATTTTTAATTTCTCGTTCATCTTCTAAAGTTCATATAACATAAATTAATGAATAGAAAGAAAGTTGAGTCGTTCATTCCATACCAGTCCCCTCTCAGTCAGCCTCAAAAAATCAAAGTGAAAGCCCAAATGTCAGTTTTCCAGGAAGTTTGGCTTACTCTGATTGATACAGTACAAACATAGAAACAATAAATTCACAGCAGCTCTACTCACAGTCTGCTGATTTTTCAGTGTCTCCTCAATCTGCTCTTTCTCCTGGCTCAAAGTTTTCATAAAGTCATCTTTCTCTGCCTCTCTTTTCTTCCAGCCTTCCACCACTTTGGCCAGTTGCTGAAGATCAACAAACCAAACATTAAAATCTCATTCTCTGTCCTTTAACAATATACAGTGATCTCTGCCTAAGAATCCTCTGCCTTACAGCCCGGTCCACCTAAGAACCTGCCTCTGGCGCGAAACAGAATTTTCCTCTGTAATTTAACCCTCTAAGACCCCGCTCCCAAATAAAAAATTCGCCTAAGAGCCCGGTGTCGGGGCAAGACATGCGAGTACTTATGGTGTAATTTCACATCATATTGTCCATTTCAAAGAAATGCACAGGGCATGTGTAGAAAAATGGGGACAGGAGTGGAGAGAACAGGCAGACAAAGGAGTTGAAGTGATGTTTGATGTATGCCTGCATAATCAGCCCACATTGTGGACTAACCCGTAAGCCGTTCTTTGTTTGACAACACGTGGGACAGCACTTCTGTAGATAAGGAGGAGTAAGTTTAGCCTCCTGATTGGTTTTGCTTCTTCGGTTGGTCTGTAAACACTTGAGTCACTCGTGCGATTATCAGTAGGATGGCATAGCAATATCATGTTTCAACGATGATACCGTTATGTGAAAACTCACTAGACGTTTACGATTATATGCTAAAAAAAGATCAGGAATTATAAGATCTAATTATAACACACATTGGGAAGAAGGCTGTAATTATTCACATAGATAAATCTTTAACTAACGGTAACGATCAACTAATCATAGTAGTGAAGACAATTTGTGGTCAGACTTATTGCGTAACTTTTCAATCCGCCTAAGAACCCGCCTGCCTAAGAGCCCGTTTTTTTGTCTCCTGACGACTGGGTTGATAGGCGGAGACCACTGTATCCGTAGTGGTATCTGACCCTTATTCACTCAAGGAATAATTAGATGGAAAACAGCAGAAAAGAAAAAATGTCACAGAATGGGCTAATGCTTCATCTTTTAACATTTTGACTGACAGAGGATGGTTTAGAATGGGAAATAGAACTGAACTAATTTAATGACTTTTCTAAAGACTTAACTTTGAATAGTTCTCTTTCTTTCTGCATTTATTGATCCTTAAAGTTCAAACATATTTATTAATCCTTAGTGTTCAAACATAATTAATCTATTCATTCTTATCTAACACTTACATTTCTGAAGTATTTAATTTAAAAAAAAAAAAATTCAACAGCAACAACAACAAAACACAAAACATCGCATTATGCAAAAGTGGCTGGGAAGATCCATGACCAAATTTGCTTTTGAATAAAAGAGACAAAAAATAATTTTCCATCACATGATCAATGTGATGTATTTCATTTTTTCACTGTGACATGGTCCATATTTTGCACCCAACACAGACATTTTCAATAACAAGCTGACTTTTTCCCTCCCCACTGGACTGTCCCTTAAACACAATTTGCAATTCGTATTTAATTAAATCAGCCACATTACAAACATGCATGCAGTTGTCAAAGAGTGAAAAAATGAAGTTTAACTGACCTTGTCCAGCTGTTCAATCATCAAATCCTTGCGTTTGTCAGTGGACACTGCCACAGCTAACTGTTGCTGGACCTCTAACAACTGCAGGGGAAAAAGTATCAATGGGTCTTTGTCTTAAGCAACAATATGAGGACAAGTAACAAAGTTAACAATTATGGCAAAAGAATGGGTATGTTCTGAGTCAACAGAAAAGATAGCGAGAAAGAAAAAAAATGAACGCATTCGAAAGCAAATAAGAAAGATGCATATTGACAAAATTGAGCTGAGCAGACAAAGAAAAAAGTGGGTCTGCTATGGAAGTGCTTATATGTGCCACACTGTAATGATATACTTCTAAAAGTAATTTTATTTTAGTTTTCTTTTTTTTAAATTATAAAAAGGAATTAAAAACAGAATTTATTAAATCATTCTTTTTTAAATATTTTTTTCATGGTCTAACCACTATTAACTGTAAATAAACATGAACAAAAACAAACAAATGAAAAAGCAAAACAATTTTACCTTTGAATTAAGTCTCTGAATTTGTTCCTCACAATGCTGAAATGTTTAGGAAAAAGTCAAACTTTAGAAGATAGCAAACATGTACTAACTCACAGGATAATCAACACAAGTTGAAAAAAAAGTTACTTTGTAACAAAAAAAGAACTAACAAACTTGTAACATATCAATCTCTATTTTTTTTTTTTCATAGCAGTCTAGTCACATAGGCATTGGCGCATCAGGTACTTCAGTTTTAACTGAAGAATAGTGCTCTACATCTATGAATTATTTTCCAATCATTTTTGTTTTTCTTGTCAATGTTATGAGAAACTGCTACAACAGAAGAATACAGCACAGGAATTTCAGTTGCTTGGTATTATATTAATAAAGTGTGTCATTTCAAAATGCATAGAATATACAAAAAATGCACATAATAATATAGGTCACTGTTTCTGCTACCTCAGTCAAACATACACAGAAATTCACATTGTCAATGCACATCTGGAAAATTCTATAGATAAATCAATCAAGGCCCCACCTCAACAGCTCATTTGGCATACTACCTATTCCTCATTACCTGAGACTATTTATCTGAAGAACTGTTACCTTTCTTCTGTATCTCTCTTTCTCCAGAGTTTCTCTTAAGTAATTGATCTCCCCATGGGGCACCATGTCACTCCTGGTGGACATCCCTGACATTTCAGAGAAGATCTTGGAGGAAAATGTTGGGAAATTTTCCAGAATCTCTGACATATCATCCTGAGGATTATTGCTACAGAAAAGAAAACAAGAGATGCCAATTTCTTTTTCATGAAAAAGGAGAGTTTTTTTACACAGTCTGCTTGCAATGAACAGTATGGAAAACTGAAGCATTTATGAAGAAAAAAAAAATTGAAAAATTGAAACTACAGTCAAACTTCTGGATAACAACACCCCTGAATAACGACAACCCCTGGATAGTGACATTGACCTCTGGTCCCGATTTTTGTGCTATATATAAATTTAGTAATAAAAACCCCAAAATAGCGACATACATTTTAGTAAAACGCCTGTTTAGCGACATTGATATAGCGATAATCGGCAGTTGACACCCATGCCCTATAAAAAATTCCAGCCAAATAGGCAACCTGGTTTCCGACCAGCGTCATCTCGTACTCTTCAACCAATAAAAATGCTTCTTTTCCAACCAATGAGATGTCCTAAAATGGCGCTTGAGCACTGTTTACGATCAAAACAATGAAAATACGTATCAGAGAGTGAAAGCATAACTGGTAAACCCTTTGTCAACAGGAAAAATACACATTCTAACGTGGTTGGGACGTGTCTTATCACAGGCACTGGTCCGCGCATCGCATCGTTCTATTCACTGAAGTCTCACCACGCCCCCTTTTTCCGCCATCTTGAAAACCTCAGAATAACGACACCCCTGGATAACAACATAATTTTCCGGTCCCGGGCGATGTTGTTATTCAGAAGTTTGACTGTAGCAAAGAATTTATAACAGCCAAAAAGTTTGCTTACCTGTTAAAGTAGGAAGTCTGACAAGCCAAATAAAAAAGAAATAACCTAATCTGAGCATTTGACATGTAAGAAGCTAGCTGGCTTATGAGTCTGTTTTGCCATGCAAAAGAACTTTTTTCCATGATTTAGATGCCCAGACCTTGCTTGACAGAAAGAGTAACCATGATGTAATTTCATGCCAAGATTGTTCACTAGTTGTTTACTGTTCTCTCAGATGGATGTAGTGACAGGGGAAAATGGAAAACTGAAGGACTAGGCTGAGGCACAGGCACAAAAGAAGTGAAAAGAAGGGGAAGAAAAAGTAACATACTGGAAAGGTGAAGTATATGTTATACTCGTACATATAGTTAATTAAGACTATATCATCTATCATTTTGTGTAGCACTTTTTATTATCTGAAATGACTTTTATAATGATTTTTTATATCCCAGGGGGACCAGTTTTTGCCGCATTAAGCACAGTGAGAGAAAACAGACCAAATATTAACAGAAATATTGGGGCTGAAGTAAAAATTTCAGTTACATTGGAAAGGTGCATTATTCATAGATCCTGACACGATGTTTTGCAGTCCAAATGAGCTGATATGTTGACCTACTTAGCCTCTGCATGAATGGGGTCAGATCCAGCGCAAATGAGAAGCTGGTCACTGGTTCAGATCAGATTTCACCATGAGTATGATAATTCGGATAGTCATTTTTCAGGGCTTTGTCTATCATGTTATCGTTGAAAATTTACTTAAATTACACACAGGAGACTCATGGGGAATTCCAGAATGCTTAAAGGGGTAGTGCAACGTCACGGACACCCTATACTATCTGTTGTAAAATAAGAAACTTCTAGTAGCCAAAAACATGTTTGCGGTGTTATTTTTGCGAAAACATTACCGTTAACGTGTTTATTTTGCAAAATAAGACGGCTTGTGGTTCTGCGTTTTCTTTCACCAGCTCTCTATGCCATTAACATGTGACATCATATATTTCCATGCATCTCTGTATTACGAGGCTGCGCGTCTCACGGCCGACTAGTAAAGCCCGATCAATTTCGGAGTGACACAGTGCAGGCCCACATCAGACCACCTAACTGACTAATGTCTCCCTTTAATCCCTCCCCAACTCCACCCTTTCTTCACATATGATATTTGCAATGAGCCAATAGTAGGAGAAAGGGTTGTACTCATAAAGACGTCA
>JBCEWB010297235.1:0-22412 GCA_039654565.1 Peronia peronii
CGCATTCACCGCCTGATCGCCACTTATTACATCACGACAAACACCCTTCAACATCCAGAAAGGAAGTTCGTGACAGTCTGCACGTCAGAGTTACTGTCTGACATCAATGATGATAGGATAACTCAAAAGGCTGAACACCAGGACCGCAATAATAAGATAGTGAGGAACAAAATTTTATTTAATACAGAAGAACAAAATATAACAAAATATAACAAAAACTGAAAAGAAAAAAAATACGCCAAACAACAACAAACAGATCAAAGAAAAGAATAAGCTAATACATTATTGTTACAGCTGTAGAAGTCAAATTATGATCCTCTTTTCTTTTTTTTTTTCCTAAAAGACCAATGGGTCATGTGGCATACTGATCCCGTAGTGATCTGATAATTCAAATCAACAAAGATTACCTGATAACTAGAGATCGTTATAAAAATAAGAAATGATGATGTTAAAACAAGATAGAAGCTTTTTTTTCGGCTTTATATGGGTAGAACACAGATCCATATGCAATAATGTTGTGTGCCAGATTTCAGATGGATCCATTCAGCAGTTTTCGAGTCCCTAAGCCTATTGTGGGTTTTCTTGCAATTTTATAATATAGATATTAGTGAGTGTCGTCAATTTGTTTTTTTAATAATGTGCATTTGGTCACATCAGCCTCTGGTGGCTCAGTTCGACGGAGGACATTTTACGCTTTAAAATTGTAACAAATTGGTCTGTGTATCCATTCACAAATCTGAGATATTCGTAATAGAAGATGGGAAAATGATTTGCTTCTTGTGCCAATGCGTTTCCTTTAAAGCGACTGTCTTCAGGTTTTTTTTTTAATGACTATGTATGTTTGGTGACGTCAGCCCCTGATGGCTCAAACTGCATTTGACAGAGGATATTTTAAGATTTTAAATGGTACCATGTTGATCTTTGTATCTTTTGACAAACCTGAGTTACTCGCAATTGAAGATTGGACTACTTGCTTTTTCGTTCTATGCATTTAAAGTATCTCCCTTAAAGTGACTATCGTCAGTTTGTTTTTGAGAACATTTATATTTGGTGAAATCAGCCCCTGATGACTCAAACTGCAATTGATAGTGGACATTTCAAGCTTTAAAATGGTTCCAGATTCATATTAATTTGTATCTCTTTACAAACCCGAGATATTCGCAACTGAAGATGCCAGTAACTTGCTTCTTCAATCGATCCATTTGAGGCATTATTTCGTTTGAAATGAGTGTTGTCATTTGCTTTATTTTTTTTAAAATGTGTATTTGGTGACATCAGCCCCTGATGGCTTGAACTGCAATAAATAGAGGCCATTTTAAGTTTTAAAATGGTACCAAATCGGTCTTTGTATCTCCTCACAAATCCTAGCCATTCGCAAAAGAGGATACGAATGACTAGCATCTTCAATCTGTTCATTTAAAGCATTATTTCCCTTGAAGTCACTGTCTTTACGTCTTGTCTTGTTTTCTTTTTTCAGAATATTAATATTTGTTGACATCAGCCCCTGGTGGTGAAATAGCATTCGATAGAGGACATTTTCAGATTTTAAACGGTCAATTCTCTCTCTTTACAAACCCGAGTTATTCGCAATTGAAGATGCCCAGGACTTCCTCCTTCAGTCTAGACATTTGAAGCATTATTTCCCTTGGAGTTTTCCAGAAAATCTGTATTTCTTGACATCAGCCCCTGATGGCTGAAATTGCATTCGATACAGTTCAAGCTGTACTATGGTACTAGACTCATGTTTGAGCCTCTTTACAAACCCGAGATCTCCTCAACTGAAGACTTGAATGACTTGCTTTTTCAGTCTATCCCATAGAAATAACAGTATAACTATTGGCGGCCATGGCCCGAATTGAGCGATCCTCGCACAACTGAACTATGGGAGCCGATTGGGCTTTGGAAAGAATATAACAAGAAAACACTAAAAACACGGGGTGGGTAAGAAATTTAGAGCTAAAACTCTTCGCTATGAGTGACAGACTTAAAACATTTAGAACCTATTCAACCTAGATGCTCTCCGAATAATAAAAGTAATCATTATTACTATTTTTTTTTACTACATTACGGAAAAATAAATAAATGAGTGGTAACTGTCGATACGAAAAGGAGACTAAAGGAAGGCCTTCTGAAAGTTACCAACCATTAGGCCTGAGTCGGTCGAAAGAAAAAGTGCAAGGGAGTAACAAATAAAAACATGGATGATTTAAAACAAAAGAAGAAGCGAAGAAATAGGAGAAAGTCAACTTATTTGATTTTTTTAAAAACAAATTCAAGAAAAAGGTGAGGAGGATAGACAGAAAAAAAAAATCTGCTTGAAGAGCTAAAGCAGGTGCTCAAACTTTTTCAGTTTGATATGTTACAACAGAACTTCGACTTAGAGACTGTACCACAGACTGAACATAAATTGAAGGCAAATAAACTACAACGTCGAACAATGATATGTGCTGTTATGACGACCCAAACTCCGTCGTCATCTCCTTGCATTTTTATAGTGTCCAAGGTTATATAAGTGTGTAAGCAAGCATTTACATCTATCACATCTAACACCAAAAGCAAATGGGATCTTGTTTGCTAATGTTGAATTATGTTCACGTCTATCTTGTTCTCTTCCTTTGTACATGTTTTTGCAGGAGCACCGCATTTGTTTTCTGTTCATACATTTACAACTCAAATAAGCTGACTTTCTTGTATTTTTTCTTTATCTGTTTGTTATAAATCATCCACTTGCGGCTGACTCACTGATTACCATCAGGCCTAATGTGTGATAAATTGGAGAAGGCCTTCGTTTAGTCTCCGTTTCGTATCAACTTGTTAGTATTACCATGTATTTATTTATTCATTTATTTATTTTCCCTTAATTTAATCAAAAACACTATATGTATTATTCACAGGGCATCTCGATTGAATAGACTTTAAATATTTTAAGTCTGTCACTCACAGCGAAAGCTTTAGTCATAAATTTCCTCACCTTTTTAGTGTTTCTTCGTTATACGCGCTTATTTTCGTAGTGCAGTCGGATCCCTACCTCTGAGCGCCGACGCGCTGGTCAACTTGGACAGGAAGTACATTTGCGTCTACAGACGGAAGGTCAGCCGGGCTATTGCGCATGCTTATGACGTCATACCGCACGAAATATAGTGTTAGGGCTAAGATTAGGGTTAGGGTTAGGATTAGTGTATATATAATAATAATAACTTATTATTTTAAAGCGATCTAAATCTAGATCTTTGCATAAAAAAATAATAAAAAAACAAATAAAAAAAGAATGTCATGTTTGAACCGGTTTCCCATGTAAACACAGCTGATTGCCGTTTCCGCACATGCGCATTAGGCCGGCTGACCATCTGTCTGTAGACGCATGTAGGAAGTACTGCCTTTTCGCTGGGTCTTCGTATGTCTATGGTCTATCCATTTACAGCATTACTTCCCTTGAAGTGAGTACCGTGAGTTCCCAGAATATCTATATTTGGTGACACCAGCCCCTAATGGCCCAAACTGCAATTGATAGGGGACATTTTAAAATTTAAAATGGTACCAGAGTCACATTTGTATCTCTTTACAAGCCCGGGTTATTTGCAATTGAAGACCCTAATGACTTGCTTCTTCAGTTTATAAATTTGAAGTATTATTTCCTTGAAGTATGTGTCGTAAGCTGGTTTTTTTTTTTCTTCTGAAAATATATATTTGGTGACGTTAGCCTCTGATGGCTGAAATTTCATTCGATAGAGGACATTTTAAGCTTTAAAATGAAACCAAATTGGTCTTTGTATATCTTCACCAACCTAAGTCATTTGCAGTTGAATTTCCGAATGGCTTGCTTTTTCGGCCTATCCATTTAAAGCGTTATTTATCTTAAAGTAAATGTCGTCATTTTGTTTTTAAAAATTGTGTATTTGGTGACATCAGCCCCTGACGGCTCAAATTGCATTCGATCGAGGACATTTTGAATTTTAAAATGGTAAGAAAATGGTTCCTCTATCTCTTCACAAAAGACACTTATTCGTATTTGAAAATGCGAATGACTCGTTTTTCGGTCTTTCCATTGAAGTATTATATTATGTCCTTAGAAGTTAGTGTCGTCATGTATTTTTAGTGACATCAGCCTCTGGTGGACCAAATTGCTTTAAACAAAGGACATTTTAAGCTTTACAGTGTTACCAAATCGGTCCTTGTATCTCTTTACAAACCCAAGTTCTTCGCAATTAAACACGCGAATGACTCGGGTTTTGTTGTTTTCAGTCTATCAATTTAAAGCAGTATTTCCCTAGAAGTGGCGATCTTTAGTGTTTGTGTACTGTGTGTGTGTGTGTGTGTGTGCGCGCGCGCTTGTGTGTGTGTGTGTGTGTGTGTGTGTTCATTCAGAATATTAGTATTTTGTCACATGAGCGACTAATGGCTCAAATTGCATTCAATAAATTAGTCTTTATATCTCCTTACAAACATAAGATATTCAAAATTGAAGATGCAGATGACTTGATTTATCAGTCTATGCATATAAAGCATTATTTCCCTTGAAGTGATTGTCTTCAGTTTGTTTGTTACGATATGTATATTTGTTTATATCAACCCCTGATGGCTCAAACTGCATTCGATAGAAGAGATTTTAAGCTTTAAAATGGTACCAACTTGGTCTTTGTATCTCCTCACAGATCCGAATTAGTCTTAGTTGAAAATGCGAATGATTAGCCTCATATGTCTATGTATTTAAAGCATTATCTCCTTTAAAGTCTTTACTTTTGTTCCAGAATATGTGTGTTTGATGACATCAGCCCCTGAAGGCTGAAACTGCATTAGATAGAGACATTTTAAGCCTTATAATGGTACCAAAGCAGTCTTTGTATCTCTTTACAAACCCATGTTATTTTCAACTGAAGATGCAAATGACTTGTTTTTTTGTTTTATTTTATTTATTTTTTTTTTTCTTAAGCCTTTCAATCCTGAGATAGTAGGATTATCTCGGCTTTAAATAGCTGCCTGATTTTTGGTGAGAATGGTTGTGGGTAGAAATTTAGAATTTGGAAATTTTGCCCCGACAATGGCACTCCGCCTATTTCATCGATTTTGAGCTGCCAAGGGTTCTTTAACATGTGTAACGTACACACGGGACCTCTGAAACATATTCACCCTTATCTGAGAAGGCTAGACATCAGGCTTCACTACCCAGAAGAAGCCTGGGACCGTTGAGTCATTGAAAAAAAGCAGGTTTTTCGATCTTCGTGTCCTTCCATCCCCCAGTGGGAGGACCCGCGAGTCGAGCCTCGCCAGAACCGACACGAGTTGTTTTCACCCTGAAGCAGATACCAAACCACAGAGCCACTGCCCCGAGATATTCGCAATAGAAGGTGCGAATGACTACCTTCTCAAGTCCATGCATTTAAAACAGTATCTCCCTTGAAATGGCTGTCTTCAGCTTTTTGTTTTTCAGGACATGGAGAGTTGGTAATATCAGCCCCTGATGATTGAAATTGCATTCGATAGAGGACATTATAAATTTTAAAATGGTACCAGATTGATCTTTGTATCTCTTCCCAAACCCGAGTTATTCACAACTGAAGATGTCAATGACTTGCTTCTTCTGTATATCCATTGGAAGCATTATTTCCCTTGAAGTGAATATCGTCAGCATCAGCCCCTGATGGCTCAAATTGCATTAAATAGAGGACGTTCATGAGACAGTCGGATGTGGTATACAAGTAGGCTTATGCAGTTCCATTGTAATCACTTCTTGTTACTGGATCAGTGGGTCAGCTAATTAAATTTGAGTTCTCAATGTGCAAAGACACACGATACTTCCTTGGAGTCTACTTTTACACTAATAAGCAAGTTCTTGAAGATTTAGTGTGAATCAGTTTCAGTGTGTCTGTGTATGTCCAGGTGTGCAGATGCATCCATACACGTCCCTGTGTATGTAGGCCTAAAGAGAGAGTTAGTGATAGACAGATAAAGAGAGAAAGAGCAAGAGGAGAAAAACTTGCTCATATATTCCCATATATCAGAAGTTTTCCATCACCATACCTATAAAACACCACCTCTCCTCATTTGTTTCTCACAGTTCAGACTGTTAACTAACTGCTAACTTTAAGCAACCCAACAAAAATAATACAGAGCTAGAAAATTAGAAAAAAAGTTTCATCAAAATGACACACAAATAAACACAAAGCTATTGAAGTGACATGAGACAACAAATTCATAAGAAACAGTAACATTGATAGATTACTAAAAATTTCATATGGTTTATTTTTGTCAAATGCGTTATTTATAACTTATATAAAAATACATAATATTTGATTACAACAGACTTTAAACAAACAATATATGAAACCATTTCCATCAAATTTAGCTGATATTGACATGATATTGACAAAATGGAATGTAAGACATGGATGAGAATTACGTTTATATGGATGGGACATTCCTCACACATGTGCGGGGCAAAAGTATCACTAACATTTCTCTTCGTTCTTAATAATTTTTGTTTTGCTTTGTCTTATGTTTGATAAGTGATGGTAAGGGAGTGTGCAATCCCTCTGTAGTCTGTAACTACGGGTGGCAACATTTTGATTCCTGAGCCCTTTGTTTATTACACAGGGACCAAATGTATTATAAACACGGCTACACAATGTCATGGTCATTCTAAACTACCCAAGTTGTTTTATGAGGCTATGAGTTATGATACTACCTATGGTCAACACTAAAAAAGTAATCTAATTTAACACGCCATATTTTATTTCATTAATTTAATGAGGCTTTACAAGCAAAAACCCACTTCTGATGAAATGACAGTTTTGACTTTGTCTAAGAAAGTTTTCAGTCCATTTTCTCAGAACAACTAAGGCTGACTTGAGCCATTGTGAAATCATCACAATGACAAGTCTGAACAACAATAATAGTGAACTCATTGTCACACAAATAACTAACCAGGAAAAAGTTATACAAAACAATGTTTAACCACATGAATACATGTCTCTATATCTTATCAATAACAATAACAACATTATATGGAAAAACACCAAGGCACTTTACAAATGGCTACTGTTGTTAAAGACATTAAAGCTCTCATGTAAATGAATTGACATTATTGTTAACAAAATGCAAACATGGTGTGCTTCATAAATTCAATCACTTAATTGTAGAAACAACATAGCTACAGGTAATGTGTTTTCATAATGAAACTACCATACTGTAGAGTTAATCTATGAGCCAATCTGACTGACCTTACTGGAAGGTTGTATATGTATATCATCATATGGTTTGAAATCTCACCTTCCATATGATATCAAGATTATGTCAATATTGTTTTCATAGCTTGATTTCATCCAATAATTTGTGGGGGAAAAAAATAACAAAAATTTATGTTTCACATAAGTTTCCCTCTATGACAATATAAATCATATTGTAAGATACAGGGGGAGTTAAATTTCACAGAATGTAGATAAATTAATGACTAATCTGTAAACAATAACATAAACATAAAATTTTTTACAAATTTGACCAATCACCTATCATCATGATTTTTGTAGTTCAGTTATGTCCGACTTCTCTTAAGGTTAGGGGGACTCGTTACTATCTATGAATGGTGAAGTGTATGCCCAATGGCAGAATGAATATCAGTGATGAAATGCAGGTCGGTGTCCTCATACACAAGCACAAAATCATTTTGGCCTTGCTAATGGATTTCAGTGATGATTCTCACCACCAAAACAGTTTTGGCATCAAGTGTGTTGGACAGTAGATACAAGAGGATGCAATATATCAGTTTAAACCTCTGAGAGATTAAATGTTGTACAACAAGGTGAAATGAGTTGGATATCAAAGGGAGATTTGTTGAGAACATAGGATTTTACTGATCAAAGGTTCACAGAAGTCAAGTGTGACCATGAATATCTTGGCACAGAAGAGTTGTGGCTAAACTATTTTCTCACCGGCTTCAAGAACACTTATTTTCCTTTCCAACTGGATCAACAATTCTTTGCATTAAAAATTTGACTACAGAATCACATCATCTAATAACACAATAATATAAAAGTATAAATCTGACAGACATTCTACTAACTTTAAATTTCAAGATAAGCTGAGTCTAATTCTATCATTTGAAGACTGTGGAAATAAAACCACTGAGTCTAAACATCAGTCAGACAATGCCAATGGATTTTCTTTGTATGATCAAAACTGATGGCAGAAGCCCCATCTATTATTATTCAAGTATTAACTTAGTCAAATACAGCATGTAATGTAAAAATTCACCTATTAAGTTAAAAAAAAAAATGAGGAATGTTCAGCATTATAGAACAAAAATAGGATAGATACCATAGAATGATGATGTCTATGTGAGGTGCGGTACACAAAGTAATTAAAATTATTGCAAAAGTAAATACATGTAATCCACTGTAACTATAAGTAAAAATAAACAAGAACTGGATGGAAAATTGGTTTTGATACATCACGTTTAACCCTTTCGTGTTTAAACCGACAGAAACCGACATACCTGAGATTGCCATCTAAGGTTTAGAGCGACAAAAACTGATACTTGACCCACAGTGCTGTTACCGTTCAGACCGACAGAAACCGACACAGGAAACACCCCCTTTTTGGCAGGGTGTCATTGGTTGATAAAATGATTTTCATGATCTAATAATAGAGAGCAAACTTACTGACGAATCAAATCAGGTTTCCATGATATCTTGAGTGTGTTAGAGCATCTTTTGAGGCAGCTACACAGTGTGTTGTACAGCGCTTTGATCAGCAGCATGAAACCGTTCCTTCTGCCTTGTTGATCGCCATTGCGCTCTCACTGTCTCATTCACTAGCTTTTTAGCTCGCTTGCTATAGCTTATGAAAGTGACATAGTGTGTAATTAGGAATCAGGCACTGACGCTGGATTAGATCTAGATCTGGATGATGGGCAAAACGCCAATAAATCTTACATTACAATAGACATAAGATCTATCGTGAGCTGAGATGCAATCTATTCTAGATCTAGACCCGGATGAATGTAGTTCAGCTTTTGATCAAGAAATGAATCAAATGCGTTGAGTAAGAAAGCATAGCCAAGTAGATGCTTATTAGATAAAAATGAGAGTTATTTATTCCTACTATTTTACTCTGCAAAAGCCTATAATATTTAATATCCTCCCTTTTTTGTTTCTTTTTCTCCTTTATCTTTCTCTCTCTCTCTCAGTCTCTCAATTTCTGCTTCTTTTTATATTGCACTGAGAACCACAATAGATCACTGATAATAATGACATATACAGTAGATAAATCATTTATTCTTCATTTAAATATAACCACTGGGGCACTTTGCTTGAAAAAGAAATCGACTGTGGTTGTTTCTCTGCAATCACTGAACTTCAACTGATGGGAGGTCAGAAAAATGTAAACACATCAGGCTGCCACAGCGTGCAAGAGGTTGAACAATTAATGCATACATGAAAGGGTTAACTCAAGCAGAGCTAAACATTTTATATACTGTAAATCTACTTGTAAAATACCGATAAGATCAATGTAAAATCACTGTGGCATTTAACTACTTTTCCTAGTTTTTTCTAAGTATATTTGCTGAAATAATTTGTTATTTCAGTCAGAGGCATAGAAGAGTAAACAACTAAAGATTTTCTGAGCTATGAAACTGTCAGATAAGAGAAATAAAAGCAGTAGCTGTACTTGTACATGATCTTATGACAGGGAATTCATTATGAAAACAAAATATTAATTTCTTATTTCATTAAACCACACTGATTCAGGTCCCGAAATGAGCTGAGTGGAATCTGCTGTGGTATACAATGTGAACTAACAGATTTCATGATTTGAGGCCATTTTCAAAAGTTCTGTAAAAATAACCCAGTAATATTTTTTTAGGATTTCCCTCTATTCCCATTTTTTTGCTATGTATATGTTCAGAGTAACAAGAAAACCTGTCACAAAAATAGAATGGAAGAGTACAGAATGCAAACAAATTATAAAACCTTCAGCAGAGAGTTGACCGCAGGTACAAACTGAGAGCAAAGCAGATCTTAGAGTGAGGAATAGTGAAACATAAAATGCACAATTAATAGTTAATTATGGAGACAGAAAGCAACAAATCAGACAAATAAAGAAAATATCAAACAGCTGATTTAATTGGAGAACTTGTGCAAGATCCAAAAGGGCCTAAGGGGTTCTTGTTCCTGTTATCCAGCTCTTCTTGTAACATGGCTGACCTCTGTTGTAAGGAGCTGACTTGAGATTTCAGGGATGCGATGGTGTCTTCCAGTTCCTGGAGAGAGAAATGCGGTAATATAATTCAAACATCTGTTCTTACTTTGCCTTTCACACCTTCTTGCCGTGTAACTATAATGAAACAGCACAAAGTGCTTGATAAAAGTCAGACATGTAATTCTTTAAAGCTCCTGCCTATTTCTATTTCTCTAATTATTGGAAACATTAAAGATATCCCATCCACCTGGAAACAACGAAGGGTCAGTTATATTGTTTGATAAGCTCATGCCAATGGTGCAGGTAACCTCTTTTTTTGTTCCTGCTCCAGAACATTATTTTTACATGTGATAAATCATATCACAAAACACAAATTTTCCTTTTTTCATTCAGCTATAAAATAATTGCAGGAGAAATATCTGAGCTCAACAAGATTAAGGATTTACAATTAAGTCCAGTATTGCAATTCAAAAAGGATAAAATTTGTGACTACTGTCAGCACTGTGCATTATATTTATTAATCTTTTCAATAAGCACAGTAATATGAAGTTGAGTAATTTTGCCTTCGTGGTCTTCCATTCTAATTCAAGAAAAATTGCAACACAAGAGATTTCAATTTCAGCAACAAACATTTCAAACAATTAGGCATGTGCAGAAAATCTTCACTCCAATATTTGCTTTTTATATTATTGTAATGACAAGAAATACTAGTGTCACATCAAATTTAATCTCATACAATTTATATGAAAAGTTCTACCAGTGAACAAATCTAAACAACCCATTACAGGGGGAGAGGGGGAGAGCGGGTCCTGAAATCTGGATTTTGCTAAAAAAATGCGATTTGGAGTTTTTGTTTTCTGCGTATAAAAATGGTATAAAAAAGTCGATAAGTCCATTCTAATGTGTTTGACCCATGGTCATTCAATGGTAGGCCTAACCTACTTTCAACCTGTATTTGGCTCCACCTGGCTGCTGCTTGCAGTCGTAGATCATCATCATTTGATTATATGTAGGCAAAGAGTGCATAAAACACTTGATTATGACCTAATCTAGCAAAATCATGAGTTGCTTCAACGACTCTGTTGGTAGCCTCTCCGGGGTTTGCCCGCTAAAGTCGTCATGAGAAGGTGCATGGGCAACAAGGATTGTGATCTGTATTGTCATATTAGACCATGGTCGATGGGTTCTCCAGGCCAAGCTGACAAGAGCGGGTTGCCCAAGTGAGCGGGTTATCTTACATAGATCCCCCATCTCCGTAGAGTTGTGACGAGTACCGTTATTGCACCCACTGATGGGGGGCACCTGCTGCCCGAGTGGGCTGCCGAGCAGGACGGATTGCGGACGCTGGGCTGCCTGGCCTGGAGGGGCAGGGAGAGAGAGGTGAGCACACCGCCTCACTGGGCGGTACTGGCTGAAGCTTCGTGAGTGAAGCTCGGTGAACAGGGCCGCCCTTGCCTCCACGGCTCTGAGGATTGGGAAAAGCCGAGGTAACCCCCTCCCCCCCCCAAAACTTTCCCATCACACATCTGCTTGTCTCCGAGACAAATCTGCTCGCATTAGACGAGTAGCTATCTCCTGCGATATGGTCCGGCACAGTTTGGAAGAAGTGAGCGAAGCCATGTTGACTCCTGCAGCATGTGCTGCGGGATGCATGGTCTAGGAGGCTGAACTGCGACCTTCCGTCATCTGGGGCTGATGGCAACGGCTCCGGTGGAGCAGTCCTGCCTCCTAGGGATGGGGACCCCTTTGGACTTATGGAAATGGGTCGGGAGTGTCATAAGCTATGATCATTGGATCAGCATGGTGGCAGGTGTGGCCCGGCCGTCCCGGCCGAACTCGGCTCCAAGGTGCAGGCTTGACACCGATAGGAGGCTTGCGGGCGCCATCGCGCAGGGCCAACTCTTTCACCATTCCACCCTGGTGCTCTTGATGGGAGGCACGTAAGCAACCTTTTCCCTCCGGGTCGCCCTCCATACTTGGTGCCTGCATGAGGATGATTAATCCCGGAATGGGCCACTGCGAACTCGGTTCGTGGGGTGGCCTTGGCTTGGAGGCATCTCTATCTATCGATCCAGACTGTACAATCTCTCCAACCAGCGTAGCAGACTCTACACATAGAAACTACAAAGCAAAACTGTCATGCGCTGGAAGATGGTCAACAGCTTGCATCTGAGTTGGTGACAAAGCAAAATCATGAACCCCAGTGCCATGGATGGACATTTGATGACTACTATGAGGCGAAAAAATTGCTGATCATGCAGATTATCCGTAGCAGGTATTCTAGAATGAACTTCCACGTCCTATAAACAGTAAAACTATTTCTGCTATTTCAGAGCTTAGTTGTGGACTATATGCCACAGTAAAGGCCAAGAAACTCTTGGTCTGGACAGAAAAAGATATGAGGACCACATATAGGCCCTCAAGAACCCGGAAGTGGCTCTATTGCTGCCCTTATAATGATGGGGGGTAGGGAACAAAATTCGAGAAAAATTATGCCCAGAATGCCAGGAAGAGGCAACAAAAGACATAGAAATCATGAAGAGAGGGCTAGTAAGTAAAAAAAAGGCTGTTTTGAGGCCAAAAAGCCGAATAAAAACTCTTCATGTCAATTTTTCCATGAAAAAAAACTTTAAAGCGTTTTTCTCAAAACCTGTTTTTTTTCTCAGTATTTTGCTATCTACTTTTTTGTTTCTCAACCAATTCTAACCAAATTTGGCATACATCATGTTCACAACAAAACCAAAAAATGTACATATATGTGTCCCATTCTGTTGGTAAGTTTTAGAGAAAAATGGCTTTTTAGTATGAAAAAAAATGGCGAAATTTGAAATTCCGCTACATGGCATTTAAAAAAATTTCTAGAAAATTTTCTATTGGACACAAAGGGCTGAAAATATGTAACTTTTTAGATATTATGTCAAAAAAGACGTTCAGCAAGTTTCATCAAGTTATGTTAAAAGTTGGAAGACTAGACAGATTTTGAAGCTAGCCATTTTAGAGATGCCAAAATCCAAGATGGTGGCATTGCCATGGCAACTATTTGAAAAAGTCGATATTTTTTTCACTATTTTCCTCTAATTTGAACAAGCTGAATTCAGTGAAAAAGGTTAAAATAGCCTATCTTTAATAACAAAAAAAATCATCTTGAGGACCCGCCCCACCTCCCCTCCTTTAAGTGTAATTTAAGAATTGAACTTAAAGTAAAAATCAGTAAATATTTATGATAATTTAACACACCTGTTTCAAATCAGCTGGGAGAAGACCTCTGATTTTATCCTCAAACTGCAGCTTCAAGCTTGTTATCTGTCAAAATAATGAGTGCTTTTCACTGAGAAGAAAATTTGACAGGTCAGAATGACCAGTAGGCATATGTTCAACTGCCTATCAAACTGTCTTTCTGGTGTGAAGTTAAAACAAAATATAATGATGATGTATAAAACACAATGAACACAAACATTATAGAGCAGTTTCCTGGGTACATAAAACTGACTCTGTCTCAGTGCATGAGCAAAATTTACAGAGGCAGTTCATGCAATTGCTCCATCAACATGTATTCTTTCTTTACATAAATTATTTTCATGATTTTTGTTTCAATAAAATAGTTAAAAAAAGAAGATTCACAATATCAGTTCTAAACAGTGAAGAATCATTCGTTTTTGGTTTCATTTTACATATGTATCACTTCTTTTTGAAAAATCTGTGGACAATGTAACAAAAGCAAAAGTTTTCATCAGACGGTGAGCGTCTTCTATAGTTAATTATCGGGCCATATCATGCACTTTGGAACCAGTTGATCGACACCCCTGAAGAAAATCTTCACTCCAATGTTTGCGTTATATATGGAAAATAAGCTAAAAATGACCCGTGAGTCAGCCTTTCATGTGAATCACTGGATCTGACCAGAATATGGTGTCACTCATTGGAGAGTAAGTGTTTTGTTGTGAATGGTTGTCATGTTTGGCAATATTCCTGTTGATGCGCATTGAAAAGCAGTTGGTGTAATTTGGACAATAAAATAATTTTATCTCCTGCCATCTTATCTTATGATAATGCTATTTTTGATATTGAAAGATTGCATGACAGTATTACTGAAATATGTGATGCATCATGACGGTTCAATCAACAAGGTACATTTTGGGCAAATTAGGTTAATGATACAGTGTGAAAGAGTGATCTCTCAGCTATCCTTTCACGCCAATCTCATTGCTCAATGACATTATTTGATCGAGTTATGAGCATCTAAAGCTGTTGCATGAGGTTGTCGAAAGCCATCAAAATTCTGAGAAATTTGCTTTCAAAGTTTTGCGCTATATCTCCTTAGCAATGGACCCTACATTTTTAAAAGTGATTTTTACCTACTTTTCGAGTTTAATTCCATGTTTTGATATGTTTACATGATGCAGTGATGCTTAAAGAATAGGTTGGTGCAAAAATCCAGATTTGACCATTTGACTCCCCCTTGACCTTTCTGCCTCATTTGCTCAAAACCGCCCCGTGTACCTTGTGGACTGAACCGTCATGATGAGTCACATATATATAGTGATATTCATCATTCGAAAACTGCAAATATATATTCTCAAAATCTGATTAAAGAACTTTACGGCTATGTCCAGCCAGTTTATATTCCATCACTATGAGACAGCTTATCTGAGAGCCATAAATCAGCAACAGAGATAGTGCAGAAAACAGAGTAATAAAAGTCAAACTAACACACAGTGTGACCTCACACTGCCCTTCAACTTCAAATAGGCCTTGCTCATAGAACATTGATAATTTCAGTGATGAAAGGTACTACAGGCACAGGAAAGAACAGCCAATCTAAGTAACTGCCACTATGGCACCAATGCAGAACACAGACAGCTTCAATCATTCCCATTGATGAAAAGAGTTATAGTGGTGCCTGTGTACCAAATGTATGAGCAAGCGTACAGATACTCATTCTCTTTTCTCTTACCCTTTCTTCCTGATCTGATTCTGCTTTCTGCAGTTGTCTCTCAGCATTGTGAACTTTGTTTCGTTGAGATTCCAGCTCTCGTTGAATGGTCTGTTGAGATTCGAGAATGATTAATAGTAAAATAGTACACAACATGTGAAGAATGATTTACAGACAAATTTCATAAGTGCAAGCTTGTATTCATAATAATTATGGTATTTGTTTCTTTTTCCTCAGCTATTACTACTGTCATATCATGTCAAAAGTATGATACTTCCACTGGCATAAAGTTATATGAATAACTGATACTCGGGGTCTAGCAGGTTTACTAAAATGACAAACTCCACCTTCAATTAAGAATAAAGTAGTATTTTTTTTTTTTAAGTTGTGAAAAAAACAAAACAACTTAAGCATTAATATCAAAATCAAATAAAACTCTGTATTAACTATGGTCAATAAAATAAGATACAGAACAAATGAAATCATGCAGTAAATAAAACCGTGACTTACAGCCAGATTTTGTGAGTATTGTTTGCGTAAATTTTGCTTCTCTTCCTCATACTGATGCTTGAGCTCTGCCAGTTTTTCATCACTGCTTTCACGAGACCTGTTGAAAATAAACATGATATCAAAAAACTGGTTTCAGATTCTTGTGTCTCCTAAAAATGTCATTAAAATTCTCATTCACTTTCATATCCAAAATGGTACCTCCCAAATACATGCACAAATATTGCCATGAATTTGAAGGATTACTAACATTAAACCCGGGATGGATTCAATGAAAACATGGTGATTTCAGCAAACTAATGATGTAGCTAACACATATTTCCACTAACATGTTACAGGAACAATTGTAATTAGAAACATCACATTGAATCTACTTCAGGACTAAAAATGAATGACGTTCATGAGGCTCTGTACTTTTCAGGAGGTGATATCCATTAGTCAGAGAAGCTGTCTGATGTTAAGGACGATAACGCTAAAACTGAATCATACATGACTAACTGGGATGAATTACTCCAGGGTTAAGATTTCATAATTTTACTATTAAGCTGTCTTTCTGGTATGAAATTAAACAAAATGAAAATAATTATAATAATAATGATAATAATAATAATAACAATGTAGCAATCTACAGTTATGAACAGTATTCATTATCTGTATCTAAAATGTCTGACTCTGACAAATTAGGTAGTGTACAGAGACATGAGGACTATTGATAGATCATCCTGCAGTATGATGAAAACACTACAGTATAAAATAATAAGACACTACGCATGTGAATCAATTATTGGAGATAACCTTCAAGTGTGA
Source organism: Peronia peronii (assembly GCA_039654565.1). Lineage (NCBI taxonomy): Eukaryota > Metazoa > Mollusca > Gastropoda > Systellommatophora > Onchidiidae > Peronia > Peronia peronii. The sequence goes on from JBCEWB010297235.1 coordinate 16,442, forward strand.
TATAGATTGTACAAAGCCAAAGGAACAAAAAAATACATTAGTTAATGTTTGAACATGCCCATATTTGTGTGAACAATGCAAATCTCATGAAATTCTTCTGCACATCACCATTTCTCATTGATTTTCAGGTTATCAGGTACAGTCATTGCAAATATTTCTCACCTTTTGATATCCCCCCTCAGCTGTGCCACAATTGCTTGCAACTCAGCCATGGACTGGAATATGAAAAACAAAAGTATTAACATTCTAGCTACCAGACTAAATTGCAAAACAACTAACAGAATTTAGCAGGTGTATTTTGCATTTAACTTCTGAAAAATATTAAACATCTGTGCACAGTACGTTTGTTAAGTGGAAAAATGACATAAACACCCCAAAGTTAAAGGCTGAAGTGTGATTTTTAAAAAGGTAAAAAATGTTTGTAAAGAGAAATATAATAAAAGATGCAGACCATAATATTTAGAAGAATAATTAGTGTGACATTTTGATTATTTGTATTTCTGTCTATTCAAATCAGGTCTAGGCACCAAACAAATAGGGACTAAGTGTTCAGGCATTTAACCTCAAAGTCTTGACAAAAAGAGCCAATGTATTAGAATTTCCATGATGACTCATTAGATTCATGTTAGAGAAATGGGAAGATACACCATATAACATGAATACCATATGTTTTTACATTGTGTGCTGTATGATAGGGACTCAAACGAAAAGTATGATGAAAGAGTCTTTGACCAGATTGCCCCTTTGAAACTTCAAGGCTTAATATCTACAAACAATAATATTGACAATTTCTCTCTGAATTAGAAAATAACTATTAAACAGAAACAGAAACATGCAGTTACAAAGAAACAGCCCAGCTCTATATGTCATTATGAAACAAAATATAGAGCAAGCAGTCTTTATGAACCCAAACATAAATTCCTAAAGTAATTCCTTTGGAAGGAAAAGATCTCACCTCTGTGGATTTATTGCCCCTCTCAGCATACTCCTTCTCTATACCTCTCAGTCGTTCATTGGTCTTAATACAAAAAAAAACAACATGATGTTAGACATCAAACCATTTAATACTTTTATCACGCTTCATAAATTCTTTCTTTCCTAGTTATGTCTCGTATAGGCCATAACTTGCCAGTAAAACCTTAAAAATTCTACACAGTAAAGTGGCATTAGGGAGAAAAGCAGATTGAATGCAATAAGAGTGGTGAGCCTGAATCGACAGATATGACTTGATTACTGCTTAAATTTACCCATGAAAGTATACTTTGAATTATACATGATGTTCAACATAAACAAATGAAGATGAAAACATCAAACATAATATATTATTTTCAGAGTACAAACAACTTTTATGGGTGTCTGTTTAAACAAATAAGAAACAAACAAATGATTCATCACTTTGAAACAAGTTTGAAGTTAATCTCATACTTCAAACAGATTCAATATCATTACGTCATTTAGTTTCCTCTAAGCCATCATCTTGGCAAAACACTGTGAATTCACTTGTGTGCTTGGCCATTTTCAGTCATTATGCCCATTTTCAGCCCTTCTTTATCTATATTTCAATTCAATTACCACTCTGAAATTCCTTGTTGAAATGGCGTACATTTATAAAGTCAAGTATCTCTACTTTTTTGTCCATAATCAGTCTCTGAATCAGTCACTGACCCACCTTTTCTAACACAGATTCCATCTCCGCACTGTGAGATTTCTGCAGCTCCAGCTTCCTCTGCTCCATCTCTGTCCTCATTCTGGCCAGCTGCAGAAATTCAGGTAGGACAATTATCAGATGGGTCAGGATCTAACTTTCCACAGCTTGGGCAACATCTTTCATAAACAATGGACTCATTCAAAGGACTTCCGTATCAAATATGTGCAGCAATGAAATTGATCATATTATGTTTCAACATTGCTTTACTTAGTTGGAGGCTTTCATAGGATAGTGTGCAATACTGGATAATTAACTGACAGAAACTGCCCTATTGGACTGATAATTGCTATATCACACTATCATTTTGTTTTCTCCATCAATTTTGTTCACTGTTTCTCTAGGAAATAATGTCATCAACTGACTATGGCATGGTAAAACTGTAGAACAAACTTTTGATGAAACATGGCCTAGTGCTGTGTTACATGAGCTTGAAGTCTGTACGTACTGGCCAGGATCTAACGAAAGATATTCAACACCATGGCTATGAGTAAATACGTACAATATGTCGATACATCCAGCACCATAGTTATATGCAAATATAACTGTTGACACATCCAGTACCTTACATACACTATCTCATCCAGCCAGGTGAAAAAAAGTTTGGAATGCCAAAGTGAGTTTCCTTGAGAAAATTGGATTTTACTGACAAGAGTCATTCGAATTAACTTTGACCCTGAATATCTCAGCACTGATGAACCGTAACTCAATAATGTTTGAACCAAAGTAAAAGCATTTCATTTCCCTTTTCATGACACCAATAACTTTTGACATGAACATTTTGATAACAGACTCATTTTACACAGTTATGCAAACATATGATACAACTCCCAGAGAAGGAAACACTTGATGCTAACTCAAGCACTCAGACTGTCCTGACCTCAGCCTCATGGTCACGCTGCATCTTTTGTTTCTCCTCCTCCCTCAGCAGGCCCAGTTCCACCAGCTGTTGTTTGCGTAGTTGGTTGGCTTGCACCAACTCCTCACGCAGCTCTCGGATAAGGCGCTCGCTGTCCGTAGTTGACTGAAATTGGCCAAACATAACATCTTTCATTACATGGAAATTTATATTCTAAATAATGCGTGAAGAAGTTTTAAAGTATGCCAGATTCCATTTCTAAACATCTGAGTACTGAATGCATGTATTTTATTATGAACAAAAGAAAAAATTATTTTAAAAGATACAAAAAGTCCACTATTTTGTACATCATTGTACATATATGATGTGTATTATTGTGGATTTGAAAGTACTTTGTACAACACAAAGCTGATTAAGATCACATCTCAGATAGCCTAACACAACAACATCTAGCTTCAGTTACAAAAAGTTTCTTGTGAATTGTCAAATCCTTTTTTGACAGCCCACTGTATAGATGGATATGGAATCAAAAGTCATAAGATCTGTTTCAGTAACTTAAAGTGTCAAAAAAAAAAGATTGACTTGCTGCATATTTTGTGTCTGCCTAATGCAAAATCAATGACCTTATATTGTAATTCTATATTGTCTTTGATCTTAGTTCTATATTCCTAGCTTTCCCATTAGCATGAATAAAGCTGTTCATACTTTTGTGACTCCTCTGATTATCACATTCTATCCACTTTAAGCTTTACGCAAGTTAGTCCAAATGAATCAACAATGAATCCAGTAGTCAGACCAATGATTTTACAGTGTCAAAATGAGAAATGTTGATATGTCATGCAACCAGTAGAAATAAATCACATTTCAAATTTTTCATGGTTAGATCAATAAAGTTCAAAAGAAAGCAAAATGAGTGTACTTGATTTCGGTGATAAAATTATTTAACTACAATACTTCTATGCTTCTATTCATGGTCAAAGTACTCCACTGTCAGTTTAGTACAATCTGATTTTCTCAGCAAAGTTGTGTTTGACACCTGACTCATTTTAATATGTCATACATCTTATCTTTACCTTCTCAAATTTGTCCTGCCTTTCTTTCAGCCTGGCCTCTAGTGCTGCTACCTCTGTCCTCTGTAACTCCTTCAGGCTCTCCATGTCCTTGTCGTGCTCAGCCAGGATGTATTCCTTCTGTACGTGCATGTCTCGCATCATCTGTGACTTCTCTGCCTCGAAGGCCATCTTCAGTTCAGCAACCTGGCACATTAAGAGAAGATGCACAATTAAATTACAAATACTTAAAATTTGGTATACACCTGAGATCTCAGTGCAAATATACTGTAGTGGCTCGTAATAAAATGGTGAAACTTGCTGATTTCTGAGGATATTTCCAAAATATAATCGCCACCTTTTCATGTATATGCTATCTTCATTTGTGAAACAGAAAACCTTGGATATGTTTAGTTCCAAACTCATGTGAATTTAACTGGGTCATGAAATGACACCACAGCCTCTCAGTTTTTCTGTTGATGAAGCATTCATGCATTAACATGTGAGAACAAAGTCAGTTGAGAGGATGGAAACCACCAAAGACTAAATCTGACCTCATGTTGATGCCTGTATTTTTCATCTTCCAGTTGCCTGGAAAATTCCTTTCCTTGTTTTTCACGGGCTTGTTTGGATTTCTGTAAATCAGTTTCTACTTGTTGCATCTGTCAAATGAAAAGATAAGAAAGCATCCTGTCACATAAAATATCAACAAGTCTGCATGAATTTATTTCAGTTCTGTATATTCTGCTCTGGACTATTGACAAAGAACTATTTGAAATATATTTACATGTATGAAAACTAGATGTTATTGTATGCCAGCCTAAGAATATGCTATCAAACTTCCAAATGAATTTGTTCAGTTACTCATATAACATAATTTGTGGTGCCATTTTGATTACAGTGCTTATTATTTAGCCCTCTTTATTACTTATCTGTCAGTTAACTTAAATTAGAATCTGGTGTAAGCCTTTTTGAAGTCACAATGATAAAGTAAGTAGAAATGAAAGAAACGGGTTTAAAGATTGATGCTGTATTTGTCTTTGTTAAGATACTTCTGAATTACAACACATATATGAAATAATATAATACTAAGAGAGCTGATTGTCTCAAGATTTCTCAAACAGAAGTAGGTATTTTCTCTTCTTCAGAAAAGGCAATTATTACATTATAACCACTTTTATATTAGTATATAAACTCACAAACTCAGTTTGTGTATATAAATATTTTCTTTCTTCCCCTTTCACCCTAAACAGTCCCTCCTCCTTTGCCTTTCCCATCATTCCTTTCCCTTCTCCCTAAATAAATATTTGTACTTCTACCTGCTGTTTCATTTCATCATAAATGCGGGCTTGGTTTTTCTCCACTTGACCTTTGAACTCTTCCAGTGCCTGCTCTGCCTGGAGACTCTGCTGCTGTTTCTGATCCTTCAACTTACTCACCTCATGCTCCTTCTCCCTGTAGAGGTGAAAGAGGAACAGTAGAAAAGAAATGAATAAACAGAGAAACAGGAACAGTAGTAAAATAATGGACCTTTCTTGATCAGTGTCCAGTGTCCAAGTAGTTTTCTTAAGGTCTAATCTGCCATCATGCCTGATCCTTATCAGCCAGTTTCTTGACATCTTTGGTGCGTAGAACAAAATGCCAGGTTGCTACAGATTAATGAGGAAAAGCAGGACACAGCAGTTCACTATATTTTTCAAAATTCTGAAACAGGTCATAGGGAGACACATAGAAAGTCTGTTAGAAATATGTATTTCAGTAATATTTCAAAGATTTCTTAAAAACATTACTTTATTTGGCACAATAACTCGAGCTGTGCGTGACATGCATATTTAAAATTTATGAGTGGTAGATGGTGAAACACTAATAGCCATGTGGGACTCTGGATATACAAATCTACTCCTCCGAATCAGGACAATTGACCAATTGCATTTTTCATATTACAGATGGAATGTTCTTATCCAGTGTCAACAAAATTGCCTATACAGAAGTATGACAACAGGTAAACAATTAAAAGTCTAATGTTCTCCGTGATTAAGAAAAACAGTGTGCGTTTTCCCACAGCTGTTAATTTCCTCTGGTTTGAAACAAAAACAAAATGAAAAAATAAACAGCAAACAAAGAAAAATAAAAACAAAAACTTTGAACAAAGTACAGTGGGAACAATTTATAACAGGACCGCTTACAAAAGGAAATCGCTTATAATAGGAGCGTCGCCAATCCCCACGTCCACTCCTACTTTGGCTTTAGTAAAATATTATCTTGTATAGCAGCAGTTTGTTTTTCTTAAGCCTTTCAATCCAAAGAAAGTAGGATTATCTCGGCTTTTAGAAGTTGCTAATTTTTGCTGAGAAATTT